>CAUYRT010013883.1:0-43270 GCA_963574885.1 Lepilemur ruficaudatus
TGGCAGAAAGGACTTTGCAGATGTGATTAGGTTAATGATTTTGAAATGGGGATATTATCCTGCATTATGTAGGTAGAACTGATATAATCACAGAAGTCCTTAGTAAAAGTAGGGAAGATCAGACTGGAAATAGATGTGACAAAAGAAACAAGTGGCTGTAGTGAAGTGAGGACAGGGTTGTGATGCTAGGAAAGAAGGCAGCCTTCAGAAACTAGAAAAGGGAATGAATTTTCTCCTAGAGCCATCAGAAGGAATCAGCCCTGCCAATACCACGATTTTAGCCTTGCAAGACTCATTTTGGACTTCTGGTATCTAAAACTGTAAGAGAATAAATTTGTGTCATTTAAGCCACCAAGTTTGTGGTAATTTGTTACAACAAAAATAGGAAACTGATAACCAAGTGGGAATGTAACTTTGGTTTAAAATGTAAACATTTATCAATGTAAATGAATAACCACATTAACAGCATAAAGGAGAAAAACAATACAATTATCTAAATAGGTAAAAAAAAAAGCCTTTAACAAAGTTCAACCCCCATTCTTGATAAAACTCTTGGCAAACTAGGAATAGACGGAAACTTCCTCAACCTGATAAAGGGCCTCTACAGAAACCCCCTACAGTCAACGTTTCATTTAATGATGAAAGACTGAATGCTTTCTCTCTATGATTTGGAACAAGGCAAAGATGTCTTCTCTTACTGGTTTCATACAACATGTACTGGAGCACCTAGCCAGTGTAATAAGGCACGAAAGAAATTAAAGGCATACGGATTGCAATGAAAAAGTAAAATTGTCTTTATTTACAGATGGAGGATCGAATAGGTAGCAAATCCTAATAAGCAGTCTTCAAAACTACAGAGAACTAAGTTTAACAAGGTCATAGGTTATAAAATCAATTATATTTCTGGATGGTAGCAATGAATAATGAGAAATTGGAATTACAAACATCATTTATGGTAGCACCAAAAATATTATTTATGAATCAATCTGACAAAAAGTGTATAAGACCTAAATGGTGGAAAGTTCAAAACATTAGGAAGTTCAAGCGTAATGTTTTTTTGTCTTGCGTAGGTCTCAGGATATTCCTTCAATATGAAGGCTCGTGTCATATACATACTGGAAAAATTTCAGATTATATTTGTCTTATGCTTCTCCCCCATTCTTTATTATTTTCCTCTTTCTGGAGTTCTTGCTGATTGACGTTCTCCATATCTCTTAACCTTTTGTTTTCTACCTCACTGGTTGTTTCTGCATTATCTGTAATTTCCTAAGATCTCACTTTTCTTTGCTAATACCCTCTAATCCACTTTTTAACCTGTTCTAATATTCCTGTTGTATCCACAAGTGCCTGGAGGATTGTTTACTTAAGTGCAAATTTTGAGTGTGAAATCATTTCTCATATTCATGAGAGTTTGATTTTGTTTTTAATTGTTGCTTATGGTTGTTTATTTGTTTATACAAGGGTCCTAGGGCTTTTGACTGTCCTGGACTAGTTTTTATGCTAATTTCCCTATTTGGAGATCCTGTACCACACAAGTAGTTTAATTTCAGATGCCATGAGTGAGTTATTTGTTCCTTGAAGTAACTTGCCCTACCTCCCAAATCCCAGCTGACAGTTTTGTTTCTTCATGATAGTAGGAAAAGTTAGTTTCTGTATACTTATAGCTTTGAGTTTTCTCATCATTTTTTTGGAATTTGGAGATTCTCTTTTTTTTGCAACTTGGAGATTTTCTTTTTTTCACTCCTGAACTTAGCTTATATTTTAAATATTCTGTTTCGTCCAACATGTCCATATGTTTTTGGTGAGAAAAAGTGCTGCCTTTCAGTGTAGTGTTCTGTGTTTTGGGATATTGCATATTTTTATTTGCTTTAGATCAATTAGTTATAAACTTAGTTTGACTTGTTTATTTTTAATATAATTTTTCTTTTTTCTCTGAGGAGTTACTCTTTCTGTGACTTTTTTCCCCTGGATTGATGATTCTTGTTTCCTTTCAGAATTATTGTATTTTCATAATAATTAAAAGAGTTTTGATGAAACATATTTGTTTATACAGGTAACAAAAAGTATTCCACTTTCAAAACTATGAATTTATCTTTGAATGAATTGAGGAAAATTTTGAGTATATTTAAATTTTTGTTTTATAAAGATACACCATCCCAGAGGGTTCAGTTTATCCTTGGTACTGAAGATGATGATGAAGAACACATTCCCCATGATCTCTTCACGGAAATGGATGAACTATGTTATAGAGATGGAGAAGAATATGAATGGAAAGAAACTGCCAGGTAATACTGCTGGGTCTCATTTTTTTAATTGACTTGACTTGATTTCTTTTTGTAATGAGAATATTACATTGAAATTATGAGATATATCTGGTACTTTAAGCCAGGGAGCAGAGAATTTCCTTGTCAATGTGTGGAAATTCTGTCTTTAATATTTCTCTTTATTCTCAAATTTTTTCTTTAAGTAATCCTGTACTTTAATGCAACATGAAAGGGATTATGTTATTGTAGATTTTAATAAGTCTTTAATTAAAAAAATTTGAAAATCAAAATCTTATGTATTGTATGTTTAAAAGAGTAGAGGTGGAAACCACATGAAATTCCGTAGTTTTTTTTAAGGCTTGTTATTATGATGGCTAGAATAGAAAGAGGAGCTATAGAGGAAACTCGTGACTGTAGATATTGAAGACAATTTTCCCAATTTCTGAAAATGTGTTTGTAACCAAGTTTTGTCTTGGTAGTAGTTTTCTTTGTTTCTTTTTTAAAAGAACAAGTTTATGTTTATCACATTAAGATAAACAAATGCAATCTTCATTATTTATAAAATATCTTTATATATTATACATACAGATGGCTGAAATTTGAAGAGGATGTTGAAGATGGCGGTGACCGATGGAGTAAACCTTATGTGGCAACTCTTTCTTTGCACAGTCTTTTTGAGCTAAGGAGTTGCATCCTAAATGGAACAGTCATGCTGGATATGAGAGCAAGCACTCTAGATGAAATAGCAGGTTATAGTAAACTGGCTTTTTAAAAAATATTTAAGATGTTCTAAAATTAGAGATAATTAAATAAAGTGGAATTTAGACATTCATTTAACAGCTGTATGTTGAGCTTCTCCTCTGTGCAGGGCAGTATGAGGAATGGATATATACATTAAATAGACTTTGAGTCTTTGATAAGTTTGGAGACTAGAAGGTTAAATGAAACAGGCATAACTGTAGTATCAAGAAGAGAATGACTGGTGCCATAGCAAATATGGAGTCTGTTCTCTGAAAATTCAGATAAAAGAGTTTTTATTTCTTTGTTTTTTTGGACCAGGTATCTGAGGAAGATCCACAGAGAAAATTAATTGTACAACTTATTCATAGAACGGGGTGGGAAACCTTTTCACGTTGGAAGGCCACATTAATTTAGCTATAATCAAAGAAGGTCGCATTCAAGAAACTTCAATTATATATACTTAAAAATGTACATTATTTTGTAAAATCTAACTAGTAAGTACTTAATAGTTTAAAAAAATGAAAACTAAAAAGTTAAAGTTAACTAACCTTTAATGACTTTGTTGTGTCTATTTGTTGGAAAGCATTTGAATATTTGGTTGCAACACGGAAGTCCACAGTTTCAGTCGATCCTCCAGATGGGTAACAGTCATTTGTGACCTTAAGGGTGTCTTGATTTGGGTCAGGTAGGAGAATGTAAATTCACAGCGATAAGTGGTTGAAAAGCAAGAAAGCATTTTTCAGGCATAATTTTGAAGGCATGGGTATTCTACACTTTTCCATATTTCAGTTGGATCTTTCTTAGCATCAATGACTTTAAAATGTCATCTACTGAGAGCTCAATCAATTCCATCTGTAGTTCTTTAGGTGCCTTGGTGATATCAACTAGGTGAGGCTGAAATGCTAATTTGAGTGTGATGTCCTGATTCTCAAAAAGTTAGTGAACCTTTCATTGTATTCTTCAGTTAGTAAGTCTATAACAGCTATATATTCTTAATTGATTTGCATGTATCATCCTGCTCATCAGTGACTTTGGCTAACTGGGAAAATTGTTCATCCAAAATTTCCTTTTAAAGAATTGTTTTGAAAAAAGATAGTTTTTTTCTGAAATGCTCTAATTTTTTTTTGCCTTAGGTCATGTATAGACTTAGTTTTACCTTGCAAGGAAATATTCAAGTCGTTTTAATTAGACATGGTATCACCCAGAAATGCTGCATTTCTGTAGCAATCTTCTCTCAATAATATACATTGTTGATTTGGTTCTTCATAAAATTTAACTATCTGTTCTCTCAGAGATAAAATTTTAGCTAACGCTTGTCCCTGCAATAGACAACATGCTTTGGAATGATAGGGCAAATCCACACTGAATACCTCATTGTTCAACTTTAGCATGTTACTAAACTGAGGATGCTGTTTGTGTTGCCTTTGCATGAATATAGTTAACAATACTTACAACTTGTTGCAAAGTGTCATTTAAAATAATAGCTTCAGCACAGAGATTTTGCTGATGCAAGATACAATGAAAAGAAATGAGAGCATCTGGATCTGTTAATGCTTTTTTTGTCTGTGCAATAAACCCTTCATGTTTTCCTGTCATGGAAGGTGCACTGGTCTATACATACACTCAATAAATTTACCAAATTTGGTCCAACTGCACGACATTTACCTTGAAAGTTGTTGAAGATATCTATTCCGGTATTCTAAGAGTGCCCAAAGCGAGTAACTCTTTGTAGCAAAGAATATCTTCTGCTATGACCTGAGTGAAGTATAAAACCTCTGCCAACTCAGTTGATTCATCCAATGCAATTAAGTAATATATATTTTCCTTTTTTTTTTTTTGAGACAGAGTCTCACTCTGTTGCCCAGGCTAGAGTGCCATGGCATCAGCCTAGCTCACAGCAACCTCAAACTCTTGGGCTAAAGCAATCCTTCTGCCTCAGCCTCCCAAGAGCTGGGACTACAGGCATATGCCACCATACCCAGCTAATTTTTTTCCTCTATATTTTTAGTTGGCCAGTTAATTTCTTTCTATTTTTAGTAGAGACAGGGTCTTGCTCTTGCTCAGGCTGGTTTCGAACTCCTGACCATGAGATATCCTCCCGCCTCGGCCTCCCAGAGTGCTAGGATTACAGGCATGAGCCACCGTGCCTGGCCTATTCTTTGGTATTTTAAATGCATTCATTTTAAAAACAAAATAAAAATATAAAAGACAAACAAAAATGTATTAATAAAAATAAAAGGATTTGTTCCGTAGAATTTGGATTCAGTCAAAAGGCCACACTTAAGGGCCTAGAAAGCCACATGTAGCCTTTAGGCTTTAGGTTCACCACCCCTGATAGAATTTGTGAACTTGCGGGAACAAGGAACAGGTGGTACAAAAGAAAAGAAAGTATTTTAAGGATGATAAAGAGCAAGAAGAAAAGTCTAGAGAAGCATAGGCAGGTATGCATCACAGGAAGGTCAATTTCATGTGAATATACAGATTTCTTCAATAGTAGTAGAAGGTGTGTTGGGAAAACAGGTTAGAGATCCGTTGTGACTTACCTTGAATTATTGGGTTAAGAAATTGGATCTTATTTAGTAGGCATTTTGGCAGTCTTGATGGTTCTTAAGTTCGGGGGAAAGTATGATCTGAGCTCATTTTGAGGAAGATCATTCTGGCAACAGAATGTAGCATGGCTTTGGAGTCGGAAGAGGCTAGAAGCAAGTAGACCAGCTCTTCTCTTGGAATAGTCTAAGCAAGAAGTGATGATAGACATAATAATGAATGATAGATATTATTATATTATATTATTATGAAAATGAAGGAGAGATTTGAAGGATAATGTGGAGGTAGAAAATGGAAAAAGGCATCTATGACATAGCTTTTTGGCCACTAATTAAAATTGCTCAAAACCAAAATCAAGTTTGGTGGTGATGAATTTGATATTGTGACTATCATTGTACATTGCTCCCATGGAAAAACAAAAAATGCATAGTATTTGATCTTCAAGAGAGCCAGGAACTTATTAGAACATCTCAGGCTAGAAATCCTTCAATTTTACCTGATTGTTAGATTTGACTGTGTACTGCAAATATTCAAATTGTCAAGAGTCCTTACTCTCTTGTCTTATCTAAATGACTGAAAAATTGAGTTAAGGTTGGGAATAGTGAATTTATGGGTCTTACTGTGGCTTTACAATTACCGTGTAATGCAGTATAGTAATTTAGTAAATGTATAATCCAGCGTTCACTTATTTGATAAACTGTAGTTGTATTAATGTTATAGTTTACTGGTTAGGTTGATCATTCAATTTTTTTTATAGAGTAATCTTATTATAATTTATGAAAATTTGACTGTCTTCTCTCAAGTTAGTACCACTGTTTTTAAAATATACATATTTTATAAATTAAAAATAGTCCAGCCACCACAATAATATATAAAATGGCATTGCCATCAATTTCTCCATTCACCACACCTCCCTCAAAACCTGATTTATTCCTCCTCCTGGAACTTACTACCTCATGATATTTCATCTATTTATTTGCTCATTGGTTCGTCTACCTCTGAAAGAAAGCAGAAACTTGCTGTGTTTTCTTAACTGCTGTATTCCCAACACATAACAGGCACTCAGTAAATAGTTAATGACTAAATGCTTGGGTCCAGATATTCATTTACTGGAACAATTTTTGGGGAAAATATGAGGTGAGGCACTAAAATACTTTCGCATCTTAGAAAGCCGGTATTATTGAATATTCAGTTTAATAGAATTTATTGCATCCATATAGGAAAGCACTTTCTACTATAGGATGACTATTACTGTAAGTTATAGTAAGCTCTTTGTAAGTATTTATTAAAATAAGGGCCTCTTTAATTTTTTCATTTTTGTTGGATAATGTTCATATTTACCGTGGTGCATTGATTATTTACTATTAAAAGGGAGTAACAATACTTTCTAGAGCTGTTTAAGATTATAATTTTTGTTAAGAGGTTTCACTTACAGTCTATTCCTATATTATAGTTATTTAAGTATTTAATGACAATAACTTATTTTTTTTCCTTTGAATAGATATGGTACTAGACAACATGATAGCCTCTGGCCAATTAGATGAGTCCATACGAGAGAATGTCAGAGAAGCTCTTCTGAAGAGACATCATCATCAGAATGAAAAAAGATTCACCAGTCGGATTCCCCTTGTTCGATCTTTTGCAGACATAGGCAAGAAACATTCTGACCCTCACTTGCTTGAAAGGAATGGTGAGATAAGTTGTGGCATCCAATTTTTGCTAACACTTCTTCTATAACAGCATTCCAGTATGTTACAATTAACATTTGGGAATATTTAAACACTATCACTGTGCCTGACCCTCTATTACTTCTCCTTCCTGCTTTTTTGTTTCTATTGAGGTATTCTTATTATGTAACTGATTAATGAAGCATAAATTATGATCTATAATTTCAGTTTAATCATTTTAATTATAAATCTTGGATGTGAACTTTTACATTAGATTTTTTCAGATGATTTTCTTGTCTCCTGAATACACTTTACTGGGCATAAACAAGTGTTTTGGGGTTGGTTTGCTGATTTCACTGCTCTTTGTGCTATTTGTAAAAGGTTCTTAGGACTGTTCCTATCTTACACTAAGGGTGATCTAGTTGGTATCTTCCAAGCCATTAAAATTACACAGACCCAGATCCACATATTCCAGCTTTCCACTCTCATGCACAGGCCAGCAGCAGGTTGTGTGGGATACGGGAAGACAGTGTTTTTTTTTTTAGCTCTTTACCTCTGTCAGTGTCTCACGGCTGGCACACCTGGAGGTTTTGCCTCTCCCTATTTGCTTCTGCCTAAAGCAGAGGAAGATATCACTAGGGTTGAGAACTCTGATAAACACCCAGGTGCAAAGGATTGGAGTAGTTTATGAGGGCCACTATTGCCTCTAGCAGTTGCCCCTAGGTGCTAATACTACCCAAAGCTTGTGAGGATTACAGCAACGAGGAGGGGGGCGTATGAAACACAGTGTTTGCTCATCTTTTTTATCCCTGAAATAATAGTATGGCTTTTAAGTGTTCTACCAGCAAATATGCATAGGTGACAGGGTTTAATATGTCTAAAGTTAATAGTAATTATCTTTTGTAGCTCAATGTGAGATATTTAATTTGATCATTTGACCATTAAAACTCTTTTTAATCTGTTTAAAATTATGCCTTGGCATACATAAGGACTCTTAAGAATAAATGGACATTTCTTATGGTCTGAAGTTCAATTTAAAAAGAAGCCATATATGGCACATTTTACCTCTCTTTTTCATCTTTTATTTATTGTATATTCTCTGTTTTGGTGAAATGAGTTCATTTATGCAAAGAGACTCTATTACATTTTTATTCCTCATATGCAGTGGTTCCTGATTATTTTCCATTTGTAATTTGTTTCCTTTTAATCATGGCTATTTTAAATGCCATTTTATTATGTTATTTTGTTGAAATATAGTTTTTTTTTTTTTTTTTGAGACAGAGTCTCACTCTGTTGCCTGGGCTAGAGTGCCGTGGCATCAGCCTAGCTCACAGCAACCTCAAACTCCTGGGCTCAAGCAGTCCTTCTGCCTCAGCCTCCTGAGTAGCTGGGACTATAGGCATGCGCCACCATGCCCGGCTAATTTTTTCTATATATTTTAGTTGGCCAATTAATTTCTTTCTATTTTTGGTAGGGATGGGGTCTCACTCTTGCTCAGGCTGGTATTGAACTCCTGAACTCAAACAATCCACCCGCCTCAGCCTCCCGTAGTGCTAGGATTACAGGCGTGAGCCACCGGTGCCCAGCCTGAAATATAGTTATTTAACAGTTTTTCAGCATGTGGCTAATTTTTTTAACTAAATGGTGCTTTTTTAAGGGTTAATTTTTATTTTTAATGTTTCTGAAATCTCTTGAATGTGTAGCTTTGATTATTTAGGCCATATGTAATTAGTTGTTGTATTTCTCGTGTTTTTCATAAAGAAATGTTATAGTAAACTACACTTAATAGAAATACCAGATACTTTAAAGTGTAAGTATGCATGACCTTTTGAAATATTCTAGACTCACTACCTTATTGCTGTTGGTGAGAAATGCTTTATTCTAGTTAAATCAAAGATTATATGTGTTTGATTAAATTTATCTGCTATGTTAGAAATAAGCATACTTAGGGCATTTATTAATATCTTTAGAGAGCTCAAGAATATGTATTCTTTAAAATTGACATTGTTTCTCTTTCTAAAAACATTCCTATAATTTGTTTTGTGTTTTTAAACTTTACTTAGAACACTACCAGTAGATGGTATCTTATTGACTTAATGTTATAAATTATGTTATAAATTTAGTATCAATCCAAAGTTAGAAATTATTAGGTAATGTTAATGTGGACTTTTCCTGTGAGAGATCTGTAGCTGTTTGGTAAAATGTAGGACAAAGCATTAAATATAAGCTATTAGTGCTGTTAATTTTTGGTTTGGGTTCTATTTCTTAGATTTTTTTTTTATGTTACATATTCTCTTTTGCTAGTTAAGTGGCAACTTTGTGTTGATATTGTCCTTTTTAAAAAATGCTACACTAACTATTGGTCATTCTAATTTCTAACAGGGATATTTCGCTCCTCTCCTCTCCCACCATTTGTCCATCTGTCTTTAACATTGATTTTTTTGTTGTTGTTGGTTGGTTTTGGTTATATCTATCAGGGAACTAATTACAGTTTCAGTAACTTTTCAGTGACTTTCTAACGTTTAAAAACTTGATTGACATGCTAACCCTTACTGCATGAATTTGAAATTTTGGGTCTTTAAAGCTTGCAAGTAGTTTATAGTGTAAATTGATTTTTTTTTTTTTTTTTTTGTCTCTCTCTGCCTTCTTCTGTGAACTTCATCATTTTTCATTTATTTGTTTTATCTCAGGGGAAGGCCTTTCAGCCTCCCGCCACTCTTTGCGAACAGGTCTATCTGCCTCAAACCTTTCGTTGAGAGGAGAATCGCCTTTATCTCTTCTTCTCAGTCATCTTCTTCCTTCTTCGAGAGCTGGAACCCCTGCAGGCTCGAGGTGTACAACCCCAGTACCCACCCCTCAAAACAGTCCTCCTTCCAGCCCTAGCACCAGTCGCCTGGCCTCCAGAAGTTCCCAACAGAGTCAGCTTCAGGCCCCAGAACTACTGGTTTCACCTGCCAGTGATGATATTCCCACAGTAGTAATTCATCCGCCTGAGGAAGACTTAGAAGCACTGCAAGGCCAGGACCAGAAGAATGGGGAAAATGTTGACTTAATTCCAGGCAACTATCCAAAATCCTCCATGTGTGGTGCTTTCTGCCTCTGGATCACTTGCACTTGGAATGCCTTTCAGCACATAGCTTGAGCAGCATATGTAGATAATGCTTACAATTTATTTTGACTTCTGCATGTTTTTTTCTTTATAGTATATTGTAGAAAACAATAGAATTATTAAAAATTTGAGTTATAAAAAGACTATAAAGAAGACTATACATAATTTAAGCCCTTTCAAAAATTTTCACTAAGATTTTAGAGGTTAAAGCATTTGAATAGTTCAAAAAGGCATAGAAATTTTTTATAATTAATGTTTTCATTTGCCATGAATTTTTTTTTTTTAAATGGTGGCTTTACTTCTTGTGTAGTTAACTCATAGGTGAATGAACACATGTACATAAATAGGTAATGTGCCTTTTTATCTATTTGGTGCTTTTCTCCAGAGAATGTAGTACATTTTAGCGTCTTTAAAAAAGGTAGTCATTAGAAAACTTCAGTCTTCCCAGAGGCAAAATGAGAAAAAGAACATTCAATCCTGACTGCCTGGAATCATCATTATTTCAAGACTAGTATTTATGTTTTGGATTGGAATTTAATTGTTCTTTATTTAATGCTGTATCTATCTTTAATCCAAATGTACTTTGAGATTTTTAGGACCAGAGTTCCTATAGTTACGGTTAGGATATATTTTTATATATGAATTTGAAAAATTATTTCTTAGTGGATAAAAGGTTTATAACTTACTTAAGGGCTATAAATTATGATAACTTGGTTCTTCCTTATATATTGATTAAATGTACATTTATACACATATCTTTGTATGTAATTCTTATGAGTATGTTTTAGTGAATTTTTTATTTATATTTTAGCTAACCCTCATTGTGACATATATTAACATTAACTAGTAGTTTTAATCACTGAAGTATTAATCACATTTTTCCAAAATACTGATAATATCTAACACTTTAGTGGTAATTATTAACCTATTTAATGTGCACACACATTTTTGTAAGTTAGATGGATATACTCATTTTCATAAAGTTAGAAAAGTTCCTTGAATTATACAATTAGAAAGTGACAGTCTAAATCCTCTGACTACAAATTCTTGTGTTTCCATCATTATATAAAAAAGTCTATCTCTCTATTGCCTTTATCCAAACACACCAATTAAATTTAATCAAAACTTATTGTGGTTGCAAAAAGGATACACTTTTAGAAGTACAAATGCAAGTTTTGTGGCTAAATCATCACAACACTACTTATAATCATAGTTATAGCTACCATTGTTTTATAGTTGGTTCCAGACACAGTGATAGATGCTTTTCAAACATATTTCTAATTCCTGTGACAATTTGATTACATTGATGTTATCCCTATTTTACAAATGAAGAAAAGATGAGAGATGTTAGGATCATAGTGTAAATGACCAGAGAAGGGATTTGAACTCAGGTCTACTTACAGCAAAATCTGCAGTTGAGTGTTTCATTGTGAGTTTTACCAGTTCATGAAAATGATACAGCTTAATAATGAGGTAACTGAACATAAAGTAGGAAAAAAACCCCTAGAAATAATTATTCAGAAAAATCAGCACTGTTTTAATTAAAAAGAAGTATTAAGACTTACTACTTTTCCTTAAACAAAAATGATTTTAAAGTTGCTTGTTTTAGGCCATGTTAAAGTGATAAAAGGAGCAGTTAACTGTGAATTGAGAAACACAAGTTTTTATTTTTTTTCCCATGAGTTTTTTTTTTTTTTTTTTTGCCATGAGATTTGTCAGCCTTTCTAAAGAGAAGAAATTAGAATGGAGGGAATTTCCAAAGATAGGAAAAAGCTCATAATTACTGTTTAAGAAGACATCTGTAGAAGATTATGTAATCATTGAGGAAAATAATAGGGACAGCTATACATTATTCCCTGTTTAAGTCCTTGGTGCTTAAAGCACCTAGTAACTCTAGTGGAGTTTACTTGAAGTCTGATACTATCTTAGAGGAGGAAGGTAGCCTCACTTTGGAGAGATGACTCCTGTAGTTTTTTGTGTTGTCATGGAGTCATTATTTGTGCATACCCATGATAAAAAAGAAAGTGGTGTTTCCCGTTAGTCATTTGTTGGAGGATAATTATATGTAAAAGCGATGAACTTATTTTTAGTATTTGTAAATATCTTTTTTCTAAATCAGTGTTTTTCAACCTCAGCACTATTGACATTTTGAGCTTGAATAATTCTTTGCTTGTTGGGTAGGAGGGAACAATCCTGTGCTTTTTAGGATGTTTAGCAGCATACTTGGCCTCTATCCAACTAGCTGCCAGTAGCACCCCTCCCCCCAGTTGGGACAACCAAATATGTCTCCAGACATTGCCAGATGTCCTGTGGGGGGCATAATCTTCCCTGGTGTGAACCACTGCTCTTCCTACCTCTGCTTTCAAACTTTTATCGACAGAAAACTCTGATATCTTTGATTTATCTTTCTCTAGTTTGATTTGCTATTTGAGAAAAAAATGTAAGTGCAAAATAATAGATTTACTGGAGTATGATTTTTAAAATCCCATTGTTGATTTTATTTATATACATACTCATATCTGTTTTTTCTTTTTCTTTTCCTTTTTTTAAATTGAGACAGGGTCTCAACCTGTTACCCAAGCTAGAATGCAGTGGCATCATCATAGCTCACTGCAAACTCAAACTCGTGGGCTCAAGCTATCCTCCTGCCTTAGCCTCCAGAGTGGCTGGGACTACAGGCACGTGCCACCATGCCCAGCTAATGTTTTTTCTTTTTCTTAAAGCAAAATAATACAGTCCTTCTGAGCTATCTGTGCTAATAAGAGCTTTATTTTTTGGTGATTTAATCATTTAATTCTGATTGTTAGTAATTTATTGTAGGAATTTACTGACTGAGAAAACAGCTTTAATTTAGCTGGGGGTGGAAAGGACTTCACAAAGATCGTAATGTTACATAGCTCTAGCCTTTACCTGGCATGCCAGGTTGAAAAAGGGACAGGTTCAAGTTGACCAAGTTAGTCAAGTGACTTCAGGTTATACCTTCCAGCTTTGTCAGCATTGAGTTCCACATCATTTCTTCTCACTGCTACTGTATCCTTACTTTTCCCCAAAGCCTTCTCTTCATTTCACTCTTCTCTCTAAAATCTGGCAGCCTGGCCTAGTCTGGAAAACTGCATTACGTATTCTTTTGATTATACCCCCGCAGGTTGAATGCATTTAGCTGTTGGAAAGATGTAATGCTCAGTTGTAGTTGCTACCATGGCCTTAAAGATACTTTTAATTTTCTTGTGTGGAGTTAGTTGGAAGCCACTGAAAAATACTGGTTAACTTTTTTTCCCGCTTGGGCAAGGAAAGGACTCTCTGCTGTAAGTTTAGGAACAAAGGCCAAAGAGAGGAATCTCAGTAACTTATCAGTCCTCTGCTAACTGTGAAAAATGAGTTAAGGCTCGGGAAATAGTTTTTATTTCAGAATTGTTTTAACTTTCCAAAGGATGATCACATGGCTATTTAGATTGCAAATTATGATTTTTTTTGGTTGCATTGACATCCTAGTTTAGGCAATTTAACGGAGAAGTGGCTATCACAACAGTCTTCAGTCATTGTGTTTAAGCAGTCAACCTAGATGACTTAGTTTCAATATACATTAGTTACAGTATGTTCTATTGAAATGAAAACACCTTTAGATGCATCAAGTATATCTGATGTGCTTAAAATTCTGTAGGTTGATTACCAATTAACTTCAAAGTTTATAGGCTGTAATCACAAAACAGATTTTAACTGATTTCTGTGGGTCACTAGATTGTTGTGAGTTGCACAGTTAAAGCTATAAGTAAAATTTATTGTATTTCAGTGCTTTTCCCCCCTATAATATTCAGTGTTTTAGGTATTATTGGTCTATATTTTTTGACTTGAAAATCTTTGACATTTTAAAAATATGAGATTCATTTAATAGTAGATATCTATGTAATATACTTAAATTTTTGAGTTCTGGGCTTTTTGTAGAATTCATAGTATTAATGATTGATCACATACTAAGTGATGATTTTATTTAGGTTATTGTTGTGAAATGTTGCTGTTGAATGTCACTTGAAGTGAATATACTAACGTTTGAACATGTATCTATAATTTGTAATCCAAGCAACTATCATTTCTAATCCAAATAAGCTAATTTTATGGCTTTGTCTGAATTTTAGTTTGAGTGAGTCACACAAATACAAAGTGGCAGAGAGAACGTATTTTAATACAGATTCTTTTAACTATAAAACTATTCTTTGCACTTACATTGTAATAAAACTTGCTTATTGTATTTTAAAGTTATGTTTCTTAGTAACAATGATACTAGGCATTATAGATGTAAATACCACCAAAGAGAAATGAAAATTCTTGAGGAACTGTTTTGATTATGGAAGATTATATTAATTCAACCTACATTTAGCTGGTATAGCTCTTAAATTTTTTGAGTTACACTTAGGGTTTACAGAGAATTTGGTTTATGTTAGCATTTAATTGGTATAGTTAGGCATCATTAAGCTTTATGCAATTTACATGTATATAATATATTGAAATTATATTCCCTAAGTATTCATACTGATAATCAGATAAAGGTATTTCTTCCCTCCTTTGTGGTTCCACACTCACTTTTTTTTTTCTTTTTGCAAAAGGCCACCATTTTTGTAAATTCCAATTGTATTATTTTAAATATTAAAATGTATAGCTTCATTATTGCTTCAAATGTCATTCTGGTTTTGCTGGTATGTTACTAACACCTGGCACTGTGTTTTTGTTTTTGTTTTTGTTTTTTTAACACCACACATTTGCTTTTATAATCATCACTTTCAGGATATGAGCAGAGTCAGGTTGCAAAGAGAATTTTCTCCTTACTAATTTGGAATTTGTTCTTAAATGCAGGTATTTTGGCCTCTCCACAGTCTGCTCCTGGAAACTTGGACAATAGTAAAAGTGGAGAGATTAAAGGTAATGGAAGTGGAGGAAGCAGAGAAAATAGTACTGTTGACTTCAGCAAGGTAATTCTATCATTAGCTATAAATTTCCATAATCATTTGTATTGAGAAAATAAGTAGTAATTTGTGGCTCTGATTGTAGTAATGTTTTAGTAGACTGGTGCTTTCAAATGTGATGCCTGTGATGTGTTAATTTAAGGTCAAAGATTGTGAGAAGGGTTATAGTTAACTTTTGAGTAGTTACTAACTTTATATGCTTACCAGTTTTGGAAATTATGAAAAAGAATATGTGAATAATATGGTATTTCCATCTATACCTACCCATAGATATCATGAAACTTTAGTACCTTTCGAACTACAATCATTTGTTCTGGAGCTGCCACCGCTAGAAAGATTAATTCTGGGAGTGATGTTACAGCACTAGTGATTCAGCCTTTCCTGGGCTGTAATGTGATCCCAGAATTACTGTTCTTATGGTGTCAGTACTTTCTGGAATGCTACTGGGAAACATGTCAGTGCTTCCCCATGGGTAGGTAAAGGCACGGATTAAAAACAAAACCTATATCAACTATGATTTCTTTTATTTTGATAGATGAGTATTTAGTTGAAATGGAAAAAACTTTACTAGAGTTTAAATTATAACTGAATTTAAAGTATACTTTATGAGTACTTCTTAAGAGCAATTGATTCTATGTAGCCATTGTAATTTGTTAATATTAATTTGCCACAGGATGATATTCATGAAATTTTAATATTTTTGCATCCTCTGTAAGACTTTTTATTAAATGCGGTCATGTCAAGCAAGATTCAGTTTCCTTAAGCCTTTTATTCTATGATGTAAAGTCTACAAGTCACATTGTACAGAAAAATAGTTGAAATGATTTGCATTACAGCTTTGCTGAGCTTAATACTCTAAAATTATAGAAAGCTTGCATTAGGGTCATTGGCTATACAGAAAGAATATTATACTTTTAATTCTTCTAACTTGATCATATTTTTACTGGTACTCCTATTATTTTGGATTAGTGAAAAGTATTCAGTAACTACATCGCAATTTATCTCTTGTTAATAAATAAATAAATATAATTTGTGTTAAAGATCTCCTCTAGACATGGCACTTGCCGTTTATTTTTGTTCCTCTGTCACAGTTTTACTTTTTTTTACTTGGCCTATCTTTGTGTACACCTGCTTGTCTCCTGTTGGGCAGGAGTCTGCCTCCTGGCACTGTAGTTGTGGCACACTGGGTGTGGGACTCAAGAGGCCCGCTGTAAGTGCTGGTTTTATTTTTAATAGATAGCCCTGTAAGTGGTTGTTTAGTGACTTGTGTGAAACTGCGTATAAATGAAGAAATTCATATACTTTGATATCATGTCTGTAACCTTTCCTTGTAATTATACACAGAAAACTAAATTTCATTATCATATATCTATACCAATAAGGACTATTAATTTTAATTTTAAATAAAAATAATGATTTTTGTCCCACTTAATGAAAATACTGGGGAATGTCCACAGAGTTTTCTTTTTTTTAAAGGGGACTTATTTTATATTAAGGGACTAATTCATTTCTAAGATTAAATAATAGAAAATCATAAAATGAATTTTTTTAGCACTGTGTATAATTTCATGAACAACTGTTAGTTTGTGAACTATATATTTGTCCTTAATAGTTTTTAATGAATACTGCTATATTCATTGAAAATTTTCTCAAGTTTATGTTTGATAATTTAGATCTCTGAAATAGTAAAGATTGTGACAGTTAAAATAGTAGTATTGATAAAAATGTGTTTTGCTTGCTTTTTTGTATTTGTCTACTTCATTCTTTATATTTGTGAAGATTTTGGCATTTGTACATTCATTAGATCACAAGTTTTGATTAGCAAATAGCAGTCTTATAAAGCATTTTTTTCTTTCCTTTTTCCCTCAAAAGAGTCTTATAAATACCACGCAAACTTTATTTTTAATTATTATTTGTTTGTTAATAGGTTGACATGAATTTCATGAGAAAAATTCCTACGGGAGCTGAGGCATCCAATGTCCTGGTAGGAGAAGTAGACTTTTTGGAAAGACCTATAATTGCGTTTGTGAGATTGGCTCCTGCTGTCCTCCTTACAGGGTTGACTGAGGTCCCTGTTCCTACCAGGTAAAGAGTTAGTTCCAGTTAACATTCTCTAATTTCATCTTCATTTTGCAAGATCTGAGGAAGAAAACCAAAAGAACATTCTCCTAGCATATTCAAAACCTACAAAATTTTTATCCACTGAAAAACAAGCATGTTGCTTTATATAATAAAGGCTCATTTTAATTGTTAATATTTAGCCATTGTACCAAATACTTTGAATCTTAGTGCATGGAAGAGTTTTCTTCCTGGAATTAAAAAATAAAATGAAATAAACATCATCTTTTTAAAAGATACTATGCTTTTGTACCTTCATAAAACATTTGCTTTTTCTTTAGTATAGTGGTGAGTTAAAAAAAAAAAGTTCGATATCTTAGGACCTTTGCTTTAAAAAAACAGTGTATCATTTCAGATGTATTTATTATCTAATCTGTGCAGGCAGTGCAGAGAATATGGAGTTGAATCCTTTCTCTGCCACTTACTTTTTATGGAGGTGGGGTAAAGTAAAGCTTGACTTAAATTTTCTAAGTTTCATTTGTAAAATGAGGATAATCCTTCATAGGGTTCATTAAATATAATAATGCCTTTGAGTTAGACAACATGCTTTGTTCTGGCCTGCCCCAAATTTTCTGTTCGGTATACATTATAAGTAAAAAATTAAACTGGGGGTTTAATTTTATTATTGTTATAACCATAACAATAATTAGTAGTTGTGTTGTAAATCAGCGGTCCCCAACCATTTTGGCACTGGGGACTGGTTTCATGGAAGACAGTTTTTCCATGGACTGGGGGTTGGGGGATGGTTCAAGGGTATTACATTTATTGTGCACTTTATTTCTATTATTATTACATTGTAATATGTAATGAAATAATTATACAAACCTCTCTGCTAATGATAATCTGTATTTGCAGCACTAGCATCACTGCCTCAGCTCCATCTCAGATCATCAGGCATTAGATTCTCATGAGGAGCGCGTAACCGAGATCCCTTGCTCACGCAGTTTATAGTGCTCCTACGAAAATTTGAGTATCTAATGCCACCGCTGATCTGACAGGAGGTGGAGCTCAGGCAGTGATATGCGCTATGGGGATCGGCTGTAAATACAGATGAAGCTTCGCTCACCTGCCTGCTGCTCACCTCCTGTTGTATAGTCTGGTTCCTAACAGGCTACAGACTGGTACAGGTCCACAGCCCAGGGGTTGGGAGCTGCAGTTACAAAGGATAATCAGTTTGTTAGCTATTGACTATAGAAACTTAATTGTAAATGAGACTAATTTTTTAAAATGTTTTTTTCTTATTATTTTTATAATATAAGTAAATATGAAGAATTAATAAGAGCTTGATGGAAATATACTTACTTATTTTTAATTTATTTTACTCAGTTAGTTGCATTAATGATCCAATGTTAAGATAAGTGAGAAAAATAATACCATGGTTCATATGTAAATTCTCATGAAGTAGGAGGATAAATGTGAATGTAAATATTTTGTTGTAGTGTTAACCTAGGATGTAGCCAAGTAGGAAGTTAAATATTTTTTAGTCACTAGGATAACATGAGGTCTGATGTTAAATTTGGAGTTATAAATAAAAATTCTTTTTCCTTTCAAAGAGGATGAGTTTACTAAAATCCCATATTTACAACACAGAGTTTTTATCCAGAACTATAATTTGAGGGGTTGTGGATTTTTTGTGTATACTCCTCACTGTTTTATTTGGCAAATCTTACTTTCAAGTACTTGATGGGATTGTTATTCACTTTATTTACTAATTTACATTTTTTTCAACACAGACCAGCTTTATTTATTTAATACAGAAGGATGTAGAAAATGGGAGCTTTTAATATACAACATTTAATATCTTAATTGCTATTGACCCTAAGGAAGATATACAGTGACCTCTTGGTAGAAAGTTAATTATGAATGCCTTTTTTGGTCTTACAATCTGCTTTTGTCTGAGTGGAGTTGTCATCTTTTTTCAGCCATTGGTGTGGAGGAATGGATGAGAGGTCTGAGTGTTATTTCTGTGTTACATTTGAATGATTTTTTTTTTTATGATTGCCTAGATTTGTATATGTTGTTTGTTCATTTTTAAATCTATGTGTTTTAATGTTTCCTTAGGTTTTTGTTTTTATTATTGGGTCCAGCAGGCAAGGCACCACAATACCATGAAATTGGAAGATCAATAGCCACTCTGATGACAGACGAGGTAATTAAAATACGCTAAAATCCCTTTGAAGTAGACACTGATTATGAAACATATATTATATACTCCTTTCATAGTGAAATTTTAAAAAAAACTGTCCTTTCTGTCTATACTATTTTTTCTCATATTCAGGCTTTAACTATTTGCCTTTCATAAAGTCATCAGGACCTTTTTCCCAGGATCAGTGGGTACTTTTTAATCTTTTTTTGTTTTAAGCATTTGAAATTTTTGACCACCTTCTTAATATTTTGAAATATTTTTCGTCATTTCCATCCATATCAGCGTATTTCTTTTGGTTTTTCTCAGAAATTTTTTTGCTTATAAATTTCTCTCTCCCATTTGGGGACCATATCTTTGACCATGGCATCAGCGACTTCCTATGATATATGTAGATTTAAATGTAAACTCTTTATCATTGTCTTAACAGGTTCTACCTGAGCTAGTCTTTGCGTACTTCTCAAAGCTTACATCCTAATACTACTCACCCTTCCTCCCTCACTTTCCTTCTGCCAAAGTAGCTTCCTTTTTGTTCCTCAGATGTGTTACACTCATTTCTGCCTCTGGACATTTAGAATTGCTAATGCTTCTGCCTGAACACTTTTCTCGGCCACCTCAGCCCACCCTACCCGATGTATGGTTTTGTCCCTCATTTTGTTCAGATTTCTCCCACAGTATCACCTCCTCTCAGAGTACCTTCCCTGGCCACTTTGTTCTTCCCCTTCAGCTTCCTTTCTGTACCCTGCTTTATTTTAATCAAAACATATGTCATTGCCTACAGTTATGTATTTATTTAATTACTTGTTTTATCATCTTTCCCCCTGGAACAAAAGGTTCTTGAGTATAGGGATTTTGCCTTAACTGTCTCCCTTGCGCTATCCACAATGCTTAGCATTGTGCCTAACAAGTAGTAGGTGACCAGTAAATGTTTGTCATTAAATAAATTATTTAAGTAAAATTGTTTGCATATTCATGATTATTTCGTTAGAATAAATGACATTTAAATGTCACAGAAGTAGAATGTCATGCCACAGTATTTTATTCCCTAATGAATTACTGAGAATTTCCCATGCATAATTTTCTTTCTTTAAAATTGTTTTGTCTTAACACATCACTATTTTCTTTTGTTGTTTGTTATTGTTAATTTATCTGATAATACAAATAGTGGGTTACCTTTTATAGTTGTTACACAGGATAGGGTGAATACCTGCCTGGACTAAGAGTTTAGGTAATTTTCTTTATTGTAAATAAGATTTATGGTATCTAAAGTAAATTTACTATGTAGAATTTTCTTTCAACTTTAAAATCTTTTTGCTCAATATTTTTTTTCTTTAGATATTTCATGATGTAGCTTATAAAGCAAAAGACAGAAATGACCTCTTATCTGGAATTGATGAATTTTTAGATCAAGTAACTGTCCTACCTCCAGGAGAGTGGGATCCTTCTATACGCATAGAGCCACCAAAAAGTGTTCCTTCCCAGGTAAGGATCCAGAGCTACTATTCTGTGAGTTTTTTTTAATTCAAAAATTTTTGAATAGGTTATAAATTTTTATGATTCAGAAATTAAAACTATATAAAGAGGTACACTCAGAGAAGTTATATCCCTGCCTTGTCCCCCTTTACCATCTTAGCCATATATCCACTTCCTATGGGTAACCGTTTATGATTAGTTTTTTATTTATCCTTCTAGTTTTCATCCAGCACATGGAAATATGAACATGTATTGTAGTCTTATTTATTCCTTTTACCAAAAATTAGCATTCTATATATACTGATCTACACCTTGCTTTTTTTCATATAACAATATATCCTGCAGATTTGTTCATAAGAAATCATGGAAATATTCCTTGTTCTTTTTTCATAGTTGTGTTGTATTCCACTTATGGTTGTAGCATAGTTTATCCTATTCCTGGGCTCTGGTTGTTTTCAGTCTTTTGCTGTTACAAATCATTCATGGTACTCTTATGCCATTTTAGTCTCGTGTAGACATATCTGTTGCAGAAATAGGATTGCTCGCTCAAAGGGGAATTTACCAGAGATCCTTCCGTTGCCTTGAACTGTTTGGACTATCATGATGATACACGAGAGTGTCTATTTTCCTACATCCTCACTAGCACAGTATGTTGCCAAACTTTTGGATATCTGTCAGTCTGACAGGTAGCTTTTTGTTGCTATTTCAAGCATTTTAGTGGGGTTTTAATTTGTATTTCCGTAATTAAGGAGGTTGACTATTCCTGATTATCTTTTGTTCATTGCCCTCTACCACCTTTTTTTTTTATATTTAAATTGTTCATTGATCCTTTAGGGTTTATCACGGCGTATGTGAATAGGCAGCCAGCTTTTATCTTTTTTTCTAAATTGCTGCCTGATTGTCCTAGTTCATTAAAACATTAAACATTGCTCCCCTTGATTGGTGATACTGCCTTTATCATTAACTAAATTTTCATCTGCATAGGGGTCTGTTTCTGGAATTTCTTTTATTTTTCATTGGTCTATCTATTCGTAGACCAAGTCCATAGTCCTTAATTTTTGAGACTTTTTGGTATATTTTAATATTTGGTAGGTCTAGATTTGTTCTTGCTTTCTTTCTTACTCTTGTTTTTCTGAGTTTTCTCGGCTATCTTCACATGTTTATTTTTCTATGTAAACTTTAAAATTAGCTTTGTGCTTCCAGAAATAAAATCTGATGGTTTTTAAAAGGTTGTGATGACAAATAAATTTCTCAGTGAACTGAGAGAGAATTGACATTCTGTATGAAATTGAATCTTTCTAGTCAAGAACATGATATGTCTCTCTCCCATTGATTTTCTGTTTCAAGTTGGTTTTTATATCCTTAAGGAATGTCAATCAAGTTTTCTTTATCTACAATTTATATGCTTCTTGATGTATCTTTGTCTGTTTGTTGCTTTTGCATGTATATGAAGACTATTTTTTATGTATATGTATGACCCTTGAACAACATGGGTTTTAACTGTGCAGGTCCAATTATATGCAGATTTTTTTCAATAAATATATTGGAAAAATTTTTGGAGATTCGCAAAAACTTGAAAAAACTCTCAGATGAACTGCATAGCCTAGAATTGACTGAAAAAATTAAGAAAAAGGTATGTAATGAATGCATAAAATATATGTAGATACTAGTCTATTTTATCATATATTCCCATAAAATATACACAAATCTATTATGAAAATATGAAACTTATCAAAATTTATGCACACAGATGATGTTATACATGGCACCATAGGCAGAGAGAAATGTAAACAAATGTAAACATGTAGTATTAAATTATAAATGCACAAAATTAACTATAGTACTTACTATATTACTGTAATAATTTTGTAGCCACCTCTTGTTGCTATTGTGGTGAGCTTAGATGTTTCAAGTATCTGCTTAAAACACTGTTTTAATCATCTCCACATGAGCATTTGGTCTCTCTAGTAAATTGCACATCGAAGTAAAAAGTGATTTCTCATAGTTCATGTATATTTTTTGTTGTGCTTAGTGCAATAGCATAAATCTTGACTAACACTGTAGGATACATATGAAGTACTGCTAGTGATGTTGAAAGTGCTCCCAAGAAGCAGAGAAAAGTCATGAGATTTTAAGAAAAAGTTAAATTGCTTGGTAGACATCATAGATTGAGGTTTGCAGCTGGAGTTGCCTGCTGTGTCAAGATAAATGAATCCAGCCTAAGGACTATTGTGAAAAAGAAAGGGAGACTGGGTGCGGTGGCTCAGGCCTGTAATCCCAGCACTTTGAGAGGCTGAGGTGGGAGGATTGTTTGAGCCTAGGAGTTTGAGACTAGCCTAGGCAATGTAGGGAGACCCTGTGTCAAAAAGAAAAAAAAAAAAAATGGAAATTCAGGAAGCCATTGTTATACCAATGCCAGCAAGTGTGAAACCTTGCACTTTTTGCAAAATACCTTTTTATCTTGTATTGAAAAATGCAGCTTTTATGGGGTATAGGATTGCTATGAGAGAGGCATACCTATATACTAATAGGATTCAAGAAAAAGCAAAGTCATTATATGACAACTTAAAGCAAAAGGAAGGTGAAGGATCTGAAACTGGAGAATTTAATGTAAGCAAAGGATGATTTGATAATTTTAGAAAGGAATTTGGCTTAAAATGTGTCAAGATAACAAGAGAAGCAGCTTCTGCTGACCAAGAGGCAGCAGATGGGTTCCCAGACCAGAAGCCATTAAGAAAATCATTGAGGAGAAAGGATATCTGCCTGAACAAGCTTTTAATGCAGATGAAAGTGCCCAATTTTGGAAAAAAATGCCACAAAGGACATTTATTAGTAAGGAAGAGAGGCGAGCACCAGGATTAAGGCAGGAAGAGGTAGAATAACTCTTCTGTTTTGTGTAAATGTATTCGGGTTTATTATCAAGACTGCCCTTTCTATAAAGTGCTTACCAAAGTATCCTTGAATGAAATAGGCAAATACAACCTGCCAGTCTTTTGATTGTACAACAAGAAGGCCTGGACAATGAGAACCCTTTTTCTGGATTGGTTCCATCTTTGCTTTGTTCCTCAAATCAGGAAGTACCTTGCCAGTAAGGGACTGCCTCCTAAAGTTCTTTGGATATTGGACAATGCCCTGGCCACTCAGAACCCTGTGAGTTCAACACCTAACGGTATCAAGGTAGTCTGCTTGCCTTGAAATACAATGTCTCTAATTCAGCCTCTGGATCATGAAGTCATAAGGACCTTTAAGGCTCATTGCATATGATATTCTATGGAAAGGATTGTAAGTGTTGTGGAAAAGAACCTCAATATAGAGAACATCATGAAAGTCTGGAAAGACTACACTATTGAAGATGCTTTCATTGTTATAGAAAAAGCCATGAATGCCATCAAACCTGAAACAATGACTTCCTGCTTGAGAAAACTGCATGACTTGACAGGATTTATGATGGAGCCACTCAAGGAAATCATGAAAGAGATTGTAGATATAGTTAAAAAGGTAGGGGGTGAAGAGTTCAAGATACGGATTTTGGAGAAAATTAAGAGCTAATAGACACCATACCAGAAGAATTGACAGAAGATGACTTGATGGAGATGAATGCTTCTGAACCGGTGCCAGACAATGAGGAAGAAAACATAGAAGCAGTGCCAGAAAACAGACTGACTTTAGACAATCTGGCAGAAGGGTTCTGATTATTAGAGATTGCTTTTGACTTCTTTTAAAACATGGACCCTTCTATGATACGAGCAGTTCAACTAAAGCAAATGGTGGAAGAAGGATTGGTACCATATAGAAACATTTTTAGAAAAATGAAAAAGCAAAAAGTCAGACACGATGTATTTCCATTAAATTACACTTAAGAGTGTGCCTGCTTCTCCTGCCTCCGCTTCCACCTCCTTTGCCTCTTCCACCTCTGCTTCCTCTGAGACAGTGACACCGACCCCTCCTCTTCTTCATCCTCAGCCTACTCAGTGTGAAGATGAGCAGGATGATCTTTATGATGATCTACTTTCACTTATTGAATAGTAAATATATTTTCTAGGTTGGGCACTGTGGCTCACGCCTGTAGTCCTCACTCTGGGAGGCCAAGGCGGGAGGGTCACTTGAACTCAGGAGTTCGAGACCAGCCTGAGCAAGAGCGAGACCCTGTCTCTACTAAACATAGAAAAATTAGCTGGGCATCCTGGCATGCGCTTTTTAGTCCCAGCTACTTGGAAGGCTGAGGAGAGGGGATCGCTTGAGCCAAAGAGTTTGAGGTTACAGTGAGCTATGATGAGTCCACTGCACTCTACTCTACCCAGGATGACAGAGCAAGAATCTGTCTCATAAAAAAAAAAAAGTAAATATATTTTCTCTACCATATTATTTTCTTAATAACGTTTTTTCTCTATCATAAGAATTAGTGTAAAAATATCGTATGTAACATATCAAATATGTGTTAATTGACTGTTATAGGTAAGGCATTCCGGTCAACAGTAGGCTATTAGTAGTTAAGTTTTTGGGGAGTCAAAAAGTTATATGCAGATTTTCAACTGCACGGGGGTTGGTGCCCCAACCCCCACATTGTTCAAGGGTCAACTATGTATTTTTTATCTTGTTACCTTCTTTTAATATACGTAGTAGTTTTTGAATCATATTGTCTACAATGAGAGATAGCTTTATCCCTCCTTTTCCAAATCTTATACCAAATTTTTCTATAAAATTTCCAAATCGTGTACTAAAATCTTAATTACAGTAGTAGTGGGCTTTAAATGGGCATTTCTTATCTCACTCATGTCTTACTATAGCCAATGTCTAGTGTTTTTCCCATTTAAGGAAGATAATGACATTGGGGCCAAAATATACATTTTATCTTTTTAAGAAAGTCTCATAATTTCTGTTTCATTGAAATTTTTAGCATAACTGGATGTTGTACTTTATTATATGCCTTTTCAGCATTTCTGGTGATGCTTATATGAATTTTATTTATCAAATCAATTATTATTTGGTAAATCATATTAATAGATTTCTTAATATGGAGCACTCTTGTGTTCTTGTGTCAACCCAACTTGCACTTTAAAGTGCCTGATGCTCTATGTATGTTGTTTGCGTTACTATTTGTAAGTAGATAGGTCCATACGTTTTTGTGCCATCTTCAGATTTTGGTACCATTAGTTTACTTGTTTCATCAAAAAATATGTAACTTTTCCTTTTTCTGTATTCTTACACACTTTAAATGGTGTGGAATAATTTTGTATTAAAAGTTTGGAGGAATTCCTTTGTAAAATGTTTTAAGCTTGAATCTTTTGTCATTTTGTTTATTTCTTCTGTGGAAATTAGTTTTGTGTAAGCTTTCTATTTTTTCTGGGTTCTCTTTTGGTAAATTATATTTTCTTAGAAAATAACCCTTTTTCCTCTTTCTGGGGTCAGTTTTGGTAAATTGTGTTTTCCTACTATAATACCCATTTCATCTAGTTTTTTAATTTATTCACAGAGTCATATGAGAGAGTGTGTATATATATAAAATTCCCTTAGTTTGTGAAATTATGGCCTCCTTGTCACATTTATTTTATGTATTAACTAATGGTCTACTGTATTTTTCAAACAGCAGCTTTTAAAATTTATTTCAGTTTTCCTTTTTAAAAAATGTGTTTTGTTTTCTATATTTCTTAGTTTCTGTATTTAGCTGTTTCATTTTATTCCTTTCACTTTGCTTCAAAGATTTTTGAAAGAAAGATTTTTGTTTTCACACTTTCTGAGATAGATGTTTATTTTTTTCTTCTTTAACTTTTCAAAGAAGAAAATAAGTGCTTAATTTTCTTGAATCATGCTTTGGTTATTTCTCATACATTATAATAAGGTAGTGCTTTACGTTATTTTTGTTTTCTAGGAATTCTATAATTTTGTTTTCTCTTTTCCCTCTTAGATGTAAGCTAGTTTTAATTTTGACATTTTCAAATGGTAATCTTATATTTATAGATGAATCTTGTTACTCTGTAAATATTGAACTTGTAAACCAGGTAGCATAAATTTTCATTTCAGCCAAATCCTTTGACCCAGGGGACCTCTTGGGATGACACGATCTGTCTCTCTCCCTCTCCATTTCTGACTCCTTCCTTCTCCTTCCCTTCGTGCTCACACATACTTTTTTTAGCCCTGGAAACCTCTTATGGTAACAAAATCTTATTCCTTTGTCTTCAGGTGAAAAGGAGAAGCTCTGTGTAATGGGAACAATACTCTTGAATTTGTAATAAAATGTGATGAAAAATGGATTTTTATGAAAACTTGTTTAACAAATGACTCTTATGCTACTTCTATGGGAGGGAAATATTTTAGTAAAAGAAAAACAGCATTTACTCTTTTCTTAATTTAAAGTATATTTTTCAATAGCTAACATGAGCAATATTTTAAAAATTTTGGTAGGAGAGATAGCTATGTATAGCTGTTGCTGAATAGTAATTTGAAATGGTATGTATGAATATGTTTTATAATATATTGCTATTAGAATGTAAGATACAGAAAGCTAATCATAAATCTAAAATATTAATAAAAGCATATTAGATTCTATCTTAAAGTCCAATTTATTCAAAAAGGAAGTTTGTATGAAGAAGCATTTCTTTCTAGGAGCACTGATAGATAAATAATCAATATAAAATCTGATGTTTCCACTAATTGAAGATGCCATCGTGGTTTTCTTAAAATAGAAATCTGAAAATGTGCTTTTGTGAAATTCAGGAAAAGAGAAAGATTCCTGTGTTTCACAATGGATCTGCCCCCGCATCAGGCGAGACTCCTAAAGAGGCCGCTCATCATGCTGGGCCTGAGCTACAGAGGACCGGACGGTGGGTACAAATGCTCATATCTTTTTGGGGTAGGGGTTGATTTGATGCAAAGGCATAAATATTCTTTTTCTTTCCAAGTATTTGGAACCTAATCTTATACAACGTTTTTTTCACATTTAAAAAAAATGTGCATTATTGTTAAGGAAAATTTATATGCTTTTAAAAATAATTTTAATAGTATGTACCAAGCTATGGACCATATGTTCAGAATATTGCAGTTATATAGTATGTAGATTAATTTTCATTGGTTATACAGAAGGTTCTTGAAGAAGATATAGAGTCCTATTAAAATTCTCCATATCAAGTTAGAGAATTATGGGAACAGAGAGTAATTGTAACTAATGATTTTTTTTATGTGTGTGCATAGATTTAAAACTCTTAAATGAGCATTATATCATGAGATAATATACAATCGAGATGGAGGAACATGATTAAACCATATCACTGGAAACCTAGTTAGAAAAATTAACAAGCTAATTTTTGGAATAAAGAATAGAAATATTATCAGGTGTAAATATTGCCTTAAATTATTTTGTAGAAGTAGATAAATGTTATAGTGTTTTCATACTATAGCAAAGCATGTGGCTATTGATACTATATTGTCCACTGGTGGTCAACGTGGAACTAAATAATCTTGAATCTTAAATCTTTGTTTAAAAGATTTAAGATGCACTATCAGGGATTTTGATGACATGCCTAAAGGGTACCATATATGTGAAAAATAAACAATTAATATACTGAATATAGACTTTAGAGAAGCTTAAGTTCACAATTAATTCATTGACTAATGAAATGTATTAGTCTCTGTAAATATAATAAAGAAAAAACTTCGTCCCTGTGTGAACAATGCTGTTCTGTTATTAGCTATTATTGCTTCTTCAAACTTCAACCTGGGATAGGGTTAGTCGCTGAGAAGCACTGTATCAGGCCCCTATTGATCTCACAGTTACTAGAGAGCATCTTTAAGCCATCTGTAAAGTAATCAATTATTGATTAAATGATGTAGATTCGTTTTTTAGATTATCGGTGGCACATTTTTTATTGCTAGCTGATTCCTCTTGCTGTCATATTATTTATAGAATAGCTTCTTCCACTTTTCAACTTTTTAATGTGTGTTTAGGATTTATTTCAGTATTAACTTAAAAAAATTAGAATGGTAAAGCTTGAAACATCCAAAGCATTTGAAAGCTTAAGGTTAATTTTTTTTGTGTATTTTCCTGCAGTTGGGATTTGAATGATTATTTATTTTATGAGTCATAAAGCTTTATTGAATTATTGATTCAATCACCAGTATTTGTTGATTACCTTCTATGTGCCCAGCTATGTTCTAGACACTAGAGAGATGGTAGTGAACAAGAAAAATCTCTGCCCCTCCTGGAGCTTATGTTTTATTGAAATGTTTTGAAGTTAGATATATCCAAAAGTCTGATTTAAAAAAAAAGTTGAAATGATATGGCTCTGATGTGCAAATACAGATTTTAATCTACTAATTAAAACTTCTTAGTTTTATTTATAAATACACTTGTTTGACTACATATATAGTAAACTAAATATACTGAAATAGTTTTTAGAGCTGATTTTTTTCCTAGACAGAAATATTTATATGATTGAAGTACTAATTTTAAGTTATTGAAATTATTTAATTGACTACTTGTATATCTAAGCTCAGCACACTACATTCATATTAATTTTATATTGATTTTGATTTTAATAGCCTTCCTGGTATTTGTGAGAGTTGCCTTTAAGATTTGTAATGTAGACAATAATAGAATTGCTTATGCACATTTTCATGAATGGGTTGTTAGATTTTATTTATTTTTATTTATATTTCCTTACACATTTGTGTCCAAAATTACATTTACTCATATAAAATCATTTGCCTGCAGTTTTTTTAATAAATAGTCCATAAAATATAGATGTTTGTCTCTTTTAACTTAATGAAATATACCTTTCCTCTATCATCAGATTAGATTAAATGAGTATATCTTCCATAATTTATATCATGATTTAAATTGGATTTTAATTTTTGTTGACAAAACACTAGGCACCAGCAGTTTTGTGTACCCCGTAGTTTTAGTTTGAACTAGCTAGAATCCTCTAGTGTACAGTTTGACGAGTTTCATCTCACCTATTTAGGCTTTTTGGTGGTTTGATACTTGACATCAAAAGGAAAGCACCTTTTTTCTTGAGTGACTTCAAGGATGCATTAAGCCTGCAGTGCCTGGCCTCGATTCTTTTCCTATACTGTGCCTGTATGTCTCCTGTAATCACTTTTGGAGGGCTGCTTGGAGAAGCTACAGAAGGCAGAATAGTGAGTACAAAGATTGGTAGTGGCCAGGCTCTTAGCTCTTCAGAGGCAAGTGTCTGTATGCATTTGTCTCACTATTCATACTTTTATTTGAAGAGTCTACCCACAGCATGATTAACGTGTCCCAAAGCAGACTTCCCCCCAAGGTAATTGCTATGGAAAACATGGGGAAGCCATTTGAACAGAAGATGCACAGTTGAGGTAAAAAAAATATTATCTTGGCTTGCTGGATGAATGGTTTTATAATTTGAGTAAAAGGCTTGCATTGTCCTTTGGGCTGGGTGGATTGCGGGGCGGAGACACCAACTGAACTGATTCTGGGTGGGTCATGGGTGGGAGGATTTATCAGTGGGATTACTTCATCCTGGAAGGTATCAAAGGATTAGTTAGAGCCGTATGTGTAATATTAAGTTATCAGTCCTGGCTTGTAGGCCTAGACTAGACTACTTGGAAGAATAGATATAATGTGCAAATAATGGCTTTTTGAAGTGGCATTTACTTTAAGTTTGCTGTTATTAAATCTGTGAATATAGCCAAAGCTTTTATTTGGAAAAAATAAAATATAATGAAAGCTGTATCCATCCTTTGATATGACTAAAATGGAAGTTTTTGTGTTTTTCTGTTTGTAGTAATACTGTAAAGCTGTGCTTTGTGAAATCTTGAGAGGCAATTTTTTTTTGTTTATATGCGTTTTAATGGAATTTAAATTAGATGATTTGTAATTCTTAAGTGTATTTTACTTAATTATATTTATTCTCAGTAGGAAATTCAATTTTTATAAATAAGTGGTTAAAAAATAGCCATCGCAGGGATGGGGGAGGAGTTTAAAAAATAGCCGAAGTTAAGTAATGATAATTATTCAATTAAAATGTTTCATGAGCTGAACAGGAGATAAATCTGACAACTGAAGTTTTCTTGCAACTCTGAATTTATTTTTGATTATTTAGATTCTTTTTACCTTAGTCTTTAATTATTGTATCAGAGGTACATATTTTTAGTAAGTTGCTTTATGTGCTATCACAAAATTGTGCATGTAACTCTGCTGGTCCCCATGGAAATGTGTTTTATCTGTTACCATCATGGAAATGCTGCCTCTCTGCTCATGGACTGTCACTGCCTGCCTGTGTCATCCTGCTAACGTTTTAGTTCCATAGGCACTGGAGGAATGTAGACAAGTGCAGGAAGAGCATGTATCTCCTGTCCTCAAGGATCTTAACCTAAGTGAAAAAGATATATGTATATATTAGTATGTACATAGTGATGATGTCATGGTGTGTTTTGCCACATATGAGTTAGATAAAGGAAGGACTATAGGAGTTGAAGTAATAGTAATAGAGATAGCACAGGGACAATTATGGAGGAAAAGGATATGGATGTGTTTGTTTTCAGGGGCTTTATTAAAACCTCAAGGAGAAATGGAAATATTAAAAGGTAGAATTCCAGCATTTATAGAGTGATGAAGAGGAAATGTAAAGATTTTGAGAATTGTTCATATATAAGTGAGAGTTGAAACTCAGAATAGAGGAGGTTAACAAAGGAGATAATTTACAGGGGAGAAGGAGAGGGAAAAAGTGGACAATTACCTACATTTATGGAATGGAGGAAGGATGAGAGCAGGGATGGGATGGAAGAGGAAAATGACCCAGCACATTAGAGACAGGGGCTTAGAAGAGCAATCAGGATGATGTAGTTTTGTGAAAACCAAACTAGAAGTTTTGAGGAGGAGGAAAGATTAGCAAGGAGTGTTTGACAACTTAGTAGAGTAGGAGAGTAGTAGTGTGGTCTAGAGAGATTTATATAGGTTTGTGAGGGGAAGCTAAGGGTAGGGCTTCTGATGGTTAAAGTGGAAACTTCCGAATGTACAAGTGAGGTAGACAGACAGTGTAATGGGGCTGACATTTCTTTAGGGAAAGACAGGTTTCAGTTTAGCAGTAAACATAAAAACAGTTCAAAAATTAGAAAAAAAAATAGGTCTGGGTAAGAGAAATTTTTGCTTCTAGTAAATGTGACAGTAGGGACAGGGGGTGAAAGGAAGATCTTCCTGTGTCAATACCTGCTATTTCAACCCAAGGTTGGCGAAGGGGAACCTTCATTTTGTGCCCATTTGCCCCTTGTTAATATTTTCTTATTTTGCTGTCTCTTTGCCTCTCTTCTCAATTCTTTGCTGTCTCTAGGTATCAGACATTTTTTTTTCTTTGACATAAGCTCTCCCTGAATTCATTCCTAAGTATGCATATTCTAATTGAACTAAGGGTTTTATGATGGCTTAGCAGTTATCTTCTAGGACAAACTTGTCTTCTCATGGGCAAGAAAATAAATTTATCCCATACACTTAACAAGTATATTATTAATATGGGAAACTTCTCTTTTATGTTGCCAAAAGACAAATTCGTATGTGAGTTTGATTCTGTTTTTATTCTACTAGTTGAATTATACTTTCACCGAATATTATCATTTTGTCGTTTTGATTTTGGAAGATGCTGTTACAGCTGGTGAGAATCGCTACCGTTCGTTAGGTGCATCTGTCTGCCAGACACTGTGCTTACTAGGTGTTTTTGCAAACACTACTTACATTTTTCTAGTTGTCATCACCCCCATTTAAAAATGAGAAAGCTTAGGTTTGAAAAGGTTTAAGATACGGCCATGACTCAACACCTAGTAGTAACCAGTCTTCCACCACAAATCTAGTTTTGGAGCCCCTCTCTTTGCCTGCTGCTGTGCTGCCCCTTATTTCGGGAGGGTTGTTTCTTAGAAGCTTCTTTTTCTTGCCTTTACTGATTATAGGCTTTTGCTTTCTGGATAGTGCATTCCAGTTGGCTTGATATTGTGAATGGCAAACTATTCTTCCTTTACTTTCTTACCCCTCCCCTTTTTCTAGTGGCACAGCATATCATCACCCTTGCTGTCTAATAACCTAATCAGTTAGAATGTGATGGTGGTGGTGGTACAAAATTAGTGTACTGGCTTTGACTTGAAATTTCTCTTAGTGTTTCAAAGAGTTTTCTCTTCTGTTTTGTTGAGTATTTCAGATTTGATATCATTCGATTAAGCCAGTCATTTATTTCTTTAAGTGGACAATTGCCATTTCGAAATCAGTTTGAGAAAGACTTACTTGAAAGATTCTTTTTTGTAGCACCATATTATTTATTATTTTGCATTTTTAAAATGAACGATTTTAGACTTATTAGAGTATTCAGAATAATATATACCCTTTTAAACTCACTCACAGACTTAAGAAATAAAATATCTGTAGATAAAGTTGAAGCCCTTTTGTGTGTCTCTTCCATTTACTCTTTCCTCCTCGCATCCAACGGTAAAGGTTGAGTATCCCTTATCTGAAATGCTTGGGACCAGAAGAAGTGTTTTGGATTTTGGATTTTTTAAAGGATTTTGGAATATTTGCATTGTACAAAGTGATTGAGCATCGCTAATCCAAAATCCAAAATGCTGCAATAAGCATTTCCTTTGAGTGTCATGTCGATGCTTAAAAAGTTTCAGGGTTTGAGTTTTCGGATTAGGGATACTCAACCTATTTGAATTTTGAATTAAGGACGATCACAAAAAATTCACTTTTAATATGTAAAAAGAAAGCAGTTTTTCCTATGTATTTAAAATGTGTTAGTAATTTTCCATATTCAAGATTTAAATTTAAGACTCAATTGTATTGCTTTTTAACTACTTCATTAGTATTTTTGTTTTCCAGATGTTCTACATGTATTATAGTAGGTTAGAGATGTGTTTATGATGTATTGCTTTTATTCATTTCTTTTTCCTTAAACAGAGTGCAATAGAGTCTCTTTTTGGAGCATCGTTAACTGGGATTGCCTATTCATTGTTTGCTGGGCAACCTCTAACAATATTGGGGAGCACAGGTCCAGTTCTAGTGTTTGAAAAAATTTTATTTAAATTCTGCAGGTAAGTAATAGTTCTCTCCTCATCACGTGTTTGCACATATGTACAATTATGTTAAATTGTTTATTAGTTAAAAATGCACTGTATATTTAATAGTTGAAAAAGAGGATCTGATCAATATAAGCAGTTTCAGTATTTTTGGGCTATTGTGTGGTCGACCCTACCCTGGCCCCTAAAAGCACTCCTAACCTAATAACATGGGAATGAGGAAAGTAAAATTGCCCTTGAGTGTAAAAAAATCAACAGATTTTGAATACTGATAAACAAATCACTTGAAGGACAATAAAAATCCTTTATGCTCATGAATTTAAACCAGTAAGAAGGTGTTAATCTGAATTGTTTGTTAGATGATATGTTGGTCTTATGCAAGAGGTTTAGAAAGAGGTGGGTCTTGAAGGCCCATGGTGACCTTACCAGTCATTCCTCTTTAACAGAGGGGCTTGAAGCAATCAAAATGAAGTGTCAGTTTCCACTGGCAAGATTGTTCTCAGTGTGGAAATGAATATAGGGAACTGTAGCAATTGGACTTTAAATTCAACATGGCCAGTACTATTCTCTGTGACATAAATGTAGTTAAAAATTTTAGCGTGAAAGAACTTGATGCTATTAAATATTTGATTTAACTGTCTTGTTCTGATTTTTTACTTACTATACCAGCTGATTCTGATTCTAATCTGGAATGCTACATAGACTTATAGATAATGACCTATAGTATAGACACTGGTAGTAATTTCTTATTTGAAATTTAAAATAAGAATTTATCATGGTAGAGGAGGTTGTGGTGGGATGGTAATGATGTTGGAGCCATATTGACACATATGACTTCTGGATCTTCAGAGGGAGTCTTTTAAAACTGTTCTTTCTTATACGCTGTATATCTGTCATTTACTCATAACTGATTTCTAAAGTGAGGTCTAATTTTGAAATATTTATTGCATAGTAAATTCTCCCTATAAATGTTTTATATAAGTATTGTAACCAACACATCTATTAATAAGAAGCTAGTCTTTGGTTGAAGCAGAAAAAGGGTTTTCTCTAGTCATTTTGTGATTCTGTAGTTTACTCTCTTTTTTAGAAATTATGCTTTTATGCTGTTCTTATTGCTTGTTATGAAAATTTTCATGTACAAATACTATTCCACATACATATGTTGATCATGTTCACATTTTTTTTTTTAAACAGAGATTATCACCTTTCCTATCTGTCTTTAAGAACCAGTATTGGTCTGTGGACTTCTTTTTTGTGCATTGTTTTGGTTGCAACAGATGCAAGCAGCCTTGTGTGTTACATCACTCGATTTACAGAGGAGGCTTTTGCAGCTCTCATTTGTATCATATTCATCTACGAGGCTTTGGAGAAGCTCTTTCATTTAGGAGAAATATATGCATTTAATATGCACAACAACTTAGATGAACTGACCAGCTACTCGTAAGTGTTTCTGTTTCCCCCTAATTTTAAAATGTGTTTTTGCAGAGATGTCAGAGCCTAAGAAGATGGATTTTTTGCAACGTGATACTCACTGTGTCTAGCTGCAACTACCCAGCTAGCCATGTGGTAGTTGGACGTGTTTGTTTCAGATGAGATTTTGGCAAAGCGGTCAATGGATATAAATATAGTTGATCAAATTCAATCGTTTTTGTTCACTGAAATAACAATCAAGTGTGTGTATTTTTAGTCTTTTGTTTGAATGAGATAGGCCAATTTAAATTTGATTATTTGGCAACTAATCTACCATGTATTTGAATCAGGCAGTTATATATATTGTATCTTAAATTCTTTAACTAAATTCTGGATGTATAGTAGGATATAGGGCATATTTTTAAAATTTATATATTCACATTTTGCATTTTCATTAATATTTTTGAGGCTTGATAACTTTTACTGAGTTCTTAGGAGGGCAAGGGCAATGTACGTAACCTTAACATTTGTACCCCCATAATATGCTGAAATAAAAAAATAAATAAATAAAAAATAAAAGTTCTTTTTTTCAGTAGAATTTCAGTATACTTGTTTGCTGTTTAGTGAACTTTTTCTTTGTGATTAGAAAAGCATGAAATAGAAATATTTTAAAACTCTAGAATAAAATGAGATTTGAAAAGTAATGCATAATAGTTACAAAAAGGTTGGCAGATATGTTCAATTGAAGTAAAACAGGCTATTGAAATTAGACACATCTAAGTAGAGTCCTATATTTGCTGTCTTTAGCAGTCATGCTTGGTTTGGTGTAAATGTGGTACTGCATTTGATTAACTTAAATGGAGAAATGTGGTTATCAAAAGACTAAAAAGAGGATATAGATTTTCTTTTTCTATAGGCCGCAAATACCTGTACTCTCCTCCTTCTTTCCATTTCTCGTTTCCTTCCTTCTTTTCCTGCTACCTTCCCTTGTACCCCCTCAACTTTGATGGACAGCCTAGGGAGAGATATGAAAATTCCTATAAGACATTGACCTATTTGAAAATATTAGTGACACTTTGATGCTAAATATATTATGTGCTATCTTCTTTGCCCTTACATGCTTTAATTAAAAAAATTTTTTTGTCTTCTCTCTTTCCATGCCCTTTGCTCCTTTGACCTTTAATGAAGCATCACTTTTATAGTTAGTATCAGCCAGTTAGAGCAGTTTTTCTCCTGGGGGACTAAGTAGTTACATGTGAACAGCATTCATTCAGCTAATGCTCTATGAGCACTTACAGGTACTGTGTTAGGGCTGTTGCCTAATTTATATTATAAATTTATAATTTGTAGTGTTACTTTATTATTCACATCATAGCACCTTTCATGTATGAAGAAATTGAGGCTCTTGGAGGTTAAAATTTGCCTTAGGTCAAACAGCTAGTAAATGATAGTGCCTGGACAGACGCCAAAGTCCATCTTCTTGCCTTTTCTTTTCTCAGTTTATAATCTAACTGGGAATATTTAGGGATTTTTTTTCCCTTTTTTAAAATACACATTTAAAAGTTTCTTTGCTTATGTTTATTTCTAGCTTTTTTAGGCTGTTGATATAGTTCCGATATGAACTGAACTCTCATGACCTTGTGACTCTCCTAGTTCTGTCCTGATGAAAAACCATGTTTTATTTATTTCTTTGAGAATAAGTCGTCAGATCAATAAAGAGTGAACATGAGTAGATAGCACTTGTCAGAGTACAGAGAATTAACAGAAGTATAACTAACTTACTGGGACTCTCTGCATGTGGAGTGGAGACAGCAGTGATTGCTGTGGAGGTTGAATAGATAAGATTTAGTGGAGAGTAATGTTGCTGAACATGGTGGTGTCTTCTCAGATTTTTAACACATAGACTGCCATGTGAGTTGTATTTAATTCAGGCTAGTTTTGATCCTGGGGCCTCATGAAGCAAAACGCTGCAGTTGGTTTGTAAAAATCTTACTTGTTGCTGTTATTATTACAATTAATAATTTTATTCTAAAAATGTGGATTGCATTGCATTTAACTCATGCACAGAAAACAGTAAAAAATAGCAAATTAGGAAGAATCATTTTGTTTTAAAACACCATGGCTCCAGGGAAAACATTTTTTTTTTTCCTGGTGTGGCAATGTGTTAAAGAAAATAGTGTGCTCCTCAAAGTGTATATTTTACTAGTTTCATTAATAAACATTTAATTGGTATTTGTATTAGTTTTACTTTGTTTCCGTAACCCAAACCTTATCCCATTCTGTTGTTGTCTCTGATGTGTTTTCACTTTCTAATCTCCGTGCTTTGCAACATGGTAAAAAGGGTGAGAATTTAAAAGCTACCACATTGTGTAATTGATTTAGTGAAATGTAAACATGAAATCCAGGATCCTTAAACATTTATCCTACTCTAATTTCTCAGATGTGTGTGTACCGAACCTCCTAACCCTAGCAATGAAACTCTAGAGCTGTGGACTAAAGAGAATATAACAGCGCACAATATTTCCTGGGGAAATCTCACTGTTTCTGTGAGTATATTATGAAATAAAGGTTTTCTAAATATATATTATTCTGATTCTTTTAGCTTTTTCTGATTAGACATACTTTTTTTACTTAATGAATATATAGTATGTTTTCAGAATATAGTAGTGTTATTAACAAATAGCAGTTACCAATTTTTTATGTATCATGCACTAGGAAGTACAGGCTGAAAAGAATGAAGCTGGTAAAAGAGATAAAGGTGGACTATTTTTGACTTCCAAGATAAAATTATTAAAAAGATGTGAATATACTTCTGATTTCAAATCCTACTTAGATTGATAAATTCAAAGGAAATGTTTACTGGAACTGTGGTTACGTATTCTGGACATTATACAGCATTTTGTGTCCACTTGTCCTACTTGCTTTTTATCAGTTCATCTCCTCCATGGGCAGCTTGTTCAGAAGATCATGAGTGCTGTGGTTATGTCCTGAATGTCTAAGTGAACCTTGCCTAACTTGTAGAGACTAGTCTGACTCAAGCACTAAAGGAAGATAAAGGAAAAAGGACTAAAACATGTAATGAGCACCTACGGTGTACTGAATACTGTTACAGATGCTTTGTATTCTGTTGAGAAATATTGTCCTAGAATATTCATTTGGGACACTTCCAAGGTTGGGAAGTAAAGTGATGCTATCAGTCCAAGTTAAACTCAGATGCCCTGAGCACTCTGGCGCTTTTTATAATGTATAAGCAACTATAGGCCATTCCTTTCTCACTAAAGGTGATAGTTAGCCGCTAGCTATATAATTTGAAGATGCCTGAAAATTTAACCCATTGGTAATTGAAGGCTGTGTTGTCTAGTACAGTATCCATTAGCTACATGTGCCTATTTAAATCTGAATTAAATATGATTAATTAAAAGCTTAGTTTCTCAGTTAAGTAGCTACATACCAGCACTCAATCAACTCATGTGACTGCTGTCTTCTGTATTGGATGGTGAAGATATATGACATTGCTATCACATAGTTTTATTGGACAGAGCTAATTTAAAACAGTAAAAATCAGTAATCAACTTAGATCCATGCTTTACTATTTTATAATTTGAAAAGTCATTTTTTGTTATGTAAGAAATATAGTTAATAGAGGTGTTCAAATAAAAGTGTTTTGTTAAAAAGAATTTTTTTCATGATACATAGGATGTCTTGATATTATAGATAGTGGTCTTTTCAGAGTGTTTTCTTGATATACAAAAGGGCCATGTGAGGGTTGGGTTTTTTTTTTTTTTTTTTTTTTGGTAGGTGTAGCTTTTATTTCCATGATCCGTCAGTACCTGGAAACTGAGAATAATGGAACATTTAACTATTTTTCTTTTGTTACAAACCTGACTTAATTTTGTTAAAATGAGCCTCATTAGAATATAAATAAAAAAAGGACTTTAGTGGCATGTGCCTTTCTTAATTTCAAAATGCCTTTCAGTTATTTTTTCCTCCATAAAAGAAAATCAAGTCAATAGATTTCTATAATTGTATTATATTATGCTATATTATTATAACTTGGCAGAATACTTCAGTGATTTGAGATACACATATTTTTCATATTATAACATCTCTGAACTCACGGTGTGTTCATTAATGGAATACTATAATTTGGCAATGTCTTTTCTTTCTAAGTGGAACATAAAATAATCGTGTGTCTTACAATCAGTTGCATCTTAGAGTCAATGAATTTTATTAGTAATTTATTGGATATTTAAGAATCCCCTTCGTCTCTCTCTTTTTTTCCTCTCTTTTTTTCTAGGAATGTAAGACGTTTCATGGTGTATTTGTAGGATCAGCTTGTGGTCATCATGGCCCTTATATACCAGATGTGCTCTTCTGGTGTGTCATCTTATTTTTCACAACATTTTTTCTGTCTTCATTCCTCAAGCAATTTAAGACCAAGCGTTATTTTCCTACCAAGGTAACTGGGATCTAATTTAGAATTCTGGTAATATTTATGTTTAAAATTTTTATTTCCTTGGTTTATTTCAAAACACTAATATATTATTTGAGGTTAATACTTTATGCCAAATAGTTATAAAGAAATTATTTATAGCATAAAGTGTTTACTACATGTCAGAGCTCACAGTGGGAAGATAATGGTATCATGAGAGTTGGTAGATTAGTTGTGAAATGTTTTATCTTTCGGGAAAGAATTATATATAAATGTATGTAATTGTTAACATTGTCACTAATTAAAAATGCCATTCATACTTTCTAGTGACATATTATCTGTGAAAGACATGAATTACTTAGAAAGGACACATAGTATTTCTGTGTTTATATTAACATAATCCCTTCAACACAGGTGCGATCAACAATCAGTGATTTTGCCGTATTTCTTACGATAGTAATAATGGTTTCAATTGACTACCTTGTAGGAGTTCCATCTCCTAAACTTCATGTTCCTGAAAAATTTGAGGTAAGGATTAAAACAAGTGCCTAATTGTTGCTTGGGAATACAAAACAGATTTTTGTTAGTAGTTGCTTTGCAAAAATAGTTTCCTGAGGACCAGTTCTGATTTAGTATTGACCCCACCAAAGTCACTAGTTTGCAGGATCTCTAAAGCAGTTTAGGAGTTGATCTTATTGGTAGGTTGATTTTACCTTATACTAAGTATGTGACAACATGTTGAAGTGACATTCTGGTTTGCTTATCTATTCCTGCATAACAGATTTCCTCAAAATGTGATGCTGTTGAATAACAACCCTTTATTTGTTTATAATTCTGTGGCACTTGGGACTGGGCTTAGCCGGTTAGTGGTCTGGTCTATGGGCTGCAATCATCTAGTGGCTTGATGGGGGCAATATGGCGTCATTCACATGTCTGGGGCCTCAGCTCAGATGGTTGAAACAGCTGGGATAGTTGCCTGACCATCCTCCATCCCCCACCACCACACTGTATCTTATCGTTAAGAAAGCTTATATGGGCTTACATAACAGCATAATAATCTCAGCGTTCCAAGAGGGTTAAAGAAGAAACGGCAGGGTGTCTTGAGGTCGAGACTTTGAAATCACACGGTGTCACTTTGGCCTTATTATGTGGATTAAAGTAAGTCATAAGGTCATCCCGTGTTCCAGGGAAAGGGAAATAAACTCCACCTCTAGATGGACAGAATGACTAAGTCACATGGCAAGGGCTTTACTAGTAGGGAAGGGAAGAATCCCTGTGGCTATCTTTGGAAATAATTCACTATACATCCCAAGATTTAATTCAGTTCTTTTCTATCCATTAGTATTTCTTGAAATAGACCCTGCCTATGCTGTGGAAATTTAGTGCAATGGAGGAAAGAAACTTTTTTCTTTACTATTTAAAATTTTTTGACAGCCTACTGATCCAAACAGGGGCTGGATCATAAGCCCATTGGGAGATAATCCTTGGTGGACCTTATTAATAGCTGCTATTCCTGCTCTGCTTTGTACCATTCTCATCTTTATGGATCAACAAATTACAGCTGTAATCATAAACAGAAAGGAGCACAAATTGAAGGTAATTTTAACATTTTGCGTTAACCATTGTGATTTCTTCAAGGTTTTGAGGTGTTTTCAAAATGATTAGAACATTAAAAAATGTAAGATTAAAATTAGTTTCTTCCCTCTTTATAATTAGCATAGAATTTTAAACTGAAAGAACTATTTACACTTATACATATTCATGTTCATTTCACTTTTCAGAAAGGAGCTGGCTATCACCTTGATTTGCTCATGGTTGGTGTAATGTTGGGAGTTTGCTCTGTCATGGGACTTCCATGGTTTGTGGCTGCAACAGTGTTGTCAATAAGTCATGTCAACAGCTTAAAAGTTGAATCTGAATGTTCTGCTCCTGGGGAACAACCCAAGTTTTTGGGAATTCGTGAACAGCGGGTTACGGGGCTAATGATTTTTATTCTGATGGGCCTCTCTGTGTTCATGACTTCGGTATTAAAGGTAAAGTCTTTTTATTGCATTGTTTTAAAGTCTTATTTATCATAACATTTATACTTAGTTGTATGAAAATGAAACATTAAAATATACTTAAAATAGCTAAAAGTAGTTTTGTTTTCTACAGTTTGCTTGGAAAATAATATTTGGTAACGTTTTTAGTATGGTAAGTTTCAGTAGTAAGTGTATTCATTTTAAAAATAATGTAAAAGGGTAATATTAAAGGCTATATAGTTTTGGAAGGAGCTAGTTATGATCTAAAAGGAGAATATATCCAGAGGATTTTGTAAGCATATTAGATGAAGTAATATTGAAAGATGGATGATAATTTATTTGACTAAAATGTAAAAATAATATTGCTATTAGTGAACTTAATGTATTCTTCCTGATGGACTAAATGTGAAACAAAAGTAGTAAACACTCGTTAGAAAAACAAAAGCAGCTAATATTATAGTGAAGCATAAAAGAAATTACTTATATTAAACACTTTTAATCATATCTGGTTTTTATATTACACATCATACTGAATATAGTAGATTAAAAAAAGTAACTATAGCAAATGTAGTTCAGTATCTAATCTGATATTTTCTGTTAATCATGAAAGAGCCCAACTCTGTTTTTCCCCTTGGTGTTTTAGTTATGTTGTAAAAAAAAAATTAAGAGTCATATACCATTTCTAAATTAGAGTATAATTTTGGGGTGTGTATGTATAATATGTTTTAACTAAGAAAAAATTGTAGTTAAATACTGAGTTCCTTGCCCTTATTTCATGGACTTTCTACCAGCCAATTAAGTTACCAAATATTTGTTAAAGTACTTCCCCTGCTATTATGCACGAGGGAAGCAATAATAAATAGAATACATTGTTGTCTACTTCTAAGAACTTAAAGGTCTTCTTGCTGAATCAGGTAAATGGTCAATTACTTAGAAGCACTTGGGGACAAGGGGAGAAATATTTAGTGCAATCTTATGGGGATGCATTGATTAAAGTTGCCCTTTAGATTTTTAAAGAAGTTTTAAAATTTCTAAAGTATTAACTACATATAAGTAGAAAAATTCAAGTAGAATATGATGAAAGCTCTAAAATGAAAAATTATTCCTATTTTCTTTCACTTCCCAAAAGCAGCTTTCCAGAGGTAAACTCTTTTTTTTTTTTTTTTTTTTGAGACAGAGTCTCACTCTGTTGCCTGGGCTAGAGTGCCGTGGCATTCGCCTAGCTCACAGCAACCTCAAACTCCTGGGCTCAAGCAATCCTCCTGCCTTAGCCTCCGGAGTAGTTGGGACTACAGGCATGTGCCACCATGCCTGGCTAATTTTTTATAGATATACTTTTAGTTGTCCAGCTAATTTCT
>CAUYRT010013884.1:0-14857 GCA_963574885.1 Lepilemur ruficaudatus
GTGGCGTCAGCTTAGCTCACAGCAACCTCAAACTCCTGGGCTCAAGCAATCCTTCTGCCTCAGCCTCCCAAGTAGCTGGGACTACAGGCATGTGCCACCATGCCTGGCTCATTTTTTCTATATATATCTTTAGTTGGCCAATTAATTTCTTTCTTTCTATTTATAGTAGGGACGGTCTCACTCTTGCTCAGGCTAGTTTCAAACTCCTGACCTCGAGCAATCCGCCCGCCTCAGCCTCCCAGAGTGCTAGGATTACAGGCGTGAGCCACCGTGCCCAGCCCCTTAAGTATTTTAAGATAAATTATAAGCATTACCACATTTTAGTCAGACTTTTGGATACTTCAGTATGTCTACGATTTTTTTAAAAAATCATTTTCCTAATTATACCATTATTCTAAGAAAATTAACTTTAATACCCTAGTGTTATCTAATGGTCAGTTTATATTCGCATTTCTCCAGTTGTCCCCAAAATGTCCTAATGTCTTTTGCAACTGGTTTGTCTTTTTTTTCCTTAGCAACTGTTGCCTGACAATTTTGCAGGTTGTTTGTTTAAAGCAGAATCTAACCAAGGACCAGACTTCGCATTTGATTGTTATAGCTCTTAGGTCTTTGTGGTTTTTTGTTGTTTGTTTTTTTAGAGACAAGATCTCCCTATGTTGCCCAAGCTTGGTGTTTTTGTTTTGTTTTGTTTTATTTTGTTTTTGAGACAGAGTCTCACTTTGTTGCCCGGGCTAGAGTGCCATGGCATCAGCCTAGCTCACAGCAACCTCAAACTCCTGGACCGATGCAATCCTTCTGCCTCAGCCTCCCGAGTAGCTGGGACTACAGGCATGCGCCACCATGCCCGGCTAATTTTTTCTATATATATTTAGTTGGCCAATTAATTTCTTTCTATTCTTAGTAGAGACGGGGGTCTCGCTCTTGCTCAGGCTGGTCTCGAACTCCTGACCTTGAGCAGTCTGCCCGCCTCGGCCTCCCAGAGCTGGGTGTTTTTTGATCTCCACCTTTCTTTTTCTCCAAGACACTGACTTAGTTTTTGTATTTAGTAGAGATGGAGGGTGCTCTCACTCTCACTCTTGCTCAGGCTGGTCTCAAACTCCTAAGCTCAAGCAGTCCTCCTGCTTAGGCCTCCCAGAGAGCTAGGATTACAGGAGTGAGCTACCTCACTGAACCAAGACATTGAGTTATTAAATAGACCCAGGCCAGTTGACTTGCAGAAGTCTCATTCTGAATTTGTTAGATTGTTTCTTCCTGATGATGATTAACTTGTTCTTCTATCCTGCATTTCCTGTAACCCGGACTTTTGAATCAAGGGCTTGATTAGACCCAAGTTGAACATTTTTGCAAGAATGCTTTAAAAGTTATGGTATATATTTTATAAAGTGTTAAATGGGAAAGTATGGGTGGTTCTCCTCCTGTCTTTGATATTAAGTTTGGTCACTAGATTTAAGGAGGTGACCATCAAAAATCTTCATTGTAGAATAACTTTCCTTTGTAACTGGCACATAATCTTTGGGGAGATACTTTGGTGTCATGCAACTACCCAATTCCCCAGCATTCTTTCACGAACTAAGTGCCTTAGTATCAATTTTTAATCCTTGCCTGAATCACTTATTAGAGTTGTGAAATAATGATTTTCAAGTGATTCTATAATTTCTACAATTTTTAGCTGATATATTTCTATTTAAAAAAAGTTTGCCATCACTAATTGGGGCTATTTAGTTACCATGAAATGCAATTCCAACTGGAAAGGCAGGCTAAGTTTTAAATCTTTTTCTTTATTTTCATTTTTAAATAAACTTTATTTTTTAGAACAGTTTTAGGTTTGCAGCCAAATTGGGCAGATGGTACAGAGATTTCCTGTATATTTTCTGCTTCCCAAGCATGCATAGTTCTCCCCATTATCAACATTCCCCCACCAGAGTGATAAGTTTGTTAAAATTGATGAACCTACAGTGATGTATCACTTAACACCCAAAGTTCATTGTTTACATTAGGGCTTTTCTTTAGTTTTCAACTTTGAGATGAAGGAGTTGGTATTTTAGTTGCTTTGATGGTAACATCCTTCTCTCTTGAATCAAGCCTACTTTCTCTCTGGCCTGTGGATCTAACCCTTTGGTTTAGGGTTAAGATAACATATTCAAGATGGATTTTCATTGTCACCATTGGTATTCTTCTGATGCCTCATAAAAATTTCTCTTATCTCTCTTCTCTGAGTACATATTAGACCCAATTGGACAATTTCTCTGAAACACCTTGTACGTCCAGGATTTTTCTCATTGATTTGTTTTTGGTCAGCTCAGCTAATAGTTTATATTTTTCAGTCTCTATTATGTTCTTTCACTTAGAAGTACTCTCTTAGTATAAACATCATGTCATCAACCTTCATGGGTGTTACTATTGCTACTTTACCAGTTGGATAAACTTAGAAATGTATGTACATATATGGGTATTGGGGAAAGTATTTTCTCACAGTTTTAAAAGCTTTTCCCCCCTGAGGAGCTGGACTCTAACAAGTCATATGCAAAAGTTTCAATGATGGCAGTAATTACAAGACATTTCTCTTCAAAAAAATTGGATAGCTTCTAGATTTATCAGTGGGCAAACTAAATTTACTTTAAAAAATTTATTGTGTAGTACTCCAAGTACTTGCTGAGTTTAATTTTTCAGGGCAATGTCTTTCCTTTAAAATATAGTAAAACTCAGGCCGGGCGCGGTGGCTCACACCTGTAATCCTAGCACTCTGGGAGGCCAAGGCCGGCAGATTGCTGAAGGTCAGGAGTTCGAAACCAGCCTGAGCAAGAGCGAGGCCCCATCTCTACTAATAATAAAAGAAATTAATTGGCCAACTAAATATATATAGAAAAAAGTAGCCAGGCATGGTGGCGCATGCCTGTAGTCCCAGCTACTCGGGAGGCTGAGGCAGAAGGATCACTTCAGCCCAGGAGTTTAAGGTTGCTGTGAGCTAGGCTGACGCCACGGCACTGTAGCCCAGGCAGCACAGTGAGACTCTGTCTCAAAAAAAAAAACCAAAAATAAATAAATAAATTTAGGAAATAAGATTTTCCCATTTTATTTTATTTTCTCCCAGCAAGCATCATTGTGAAATTTAGTCTGCTTATACTAGACATTCAATAAATATTTGTGTAAGTCATATATAATATTTAGAAAGAAAATACAAAACTAATATTTTAGAATTTTAGCTATTTGGGTTTTTAATTAATATTTGTATTTGGTTTTAGGGTGGATCTATTTTATTAATAACAGGTCCTCCTGGATGTGGAAAGACAACTACTATACAAGTACTATCAAAGGAGCATGATATTCAAGTACAAGAGTGGATTAATCCAGTTTTACCAGACTTCCAAAAAGATGATTTCAAGGAGATGTTTAATCCTGGTAAGGTTTGTTGTGAAGATAGTAGAAATAGTGGAGAAAACTTGTGTTTAATAGAGCTTTCAGATCAATCTATGTGAGTGCATTTTTCTACCCTACTTCCCAGTTTCACAGAGAATAAATTCCAGGAGAAGGAACGGAAGCATGCCTCCACTAGTGGAGAATGGAATTTTGAGGATTAAGTCTTAACTGTTTTCTTAGATAACAAGCTCTTCTGTTTTCATTGTTTATGTACTTACTCCCAGCTCTGGCTGGGAGGTTAGATAATGTTAAATAAGATCTTTTTTTTCCCTTTATTTTTTTTGTTTTCCTTTTTCTAATTTTTTTTTTTTTTTTTTTTTTGAGACACTAAAAAAAAAACTCTGTTGCCCAGGCTAGAGTGCCGTGGCGTCAGCCTGCTCACAGCAACCTCAAACTCCTGGGCTCAAGCAATCCTTCTGCCTCAGCCTCAGCCTCCTGAGTAGCTGGGACTACAGGCATGTGCCACCATGCCTGGCTAATTTTTTCCATATATTTTTAGTTGGCCAATTGATCTGTTTCTAATGTCTTTCTATTTTTAGTAGAGACAGGGTCTCACTTTTGCTCAGGCTGGTTTCTTTGTATTTTTAGTAGAGACGGGCTCTCGCTGTTGCTCAGGCTGGTTTCGAACTACTGACCTTGCGCAATCCACCTGCCTTGGCTTCCCAGAGTGCTAGGATTACAGGCGTGGGCCACCGTGTCCGGCCTTCTTTTTATTTGTAAAATGTAAATCAAGTTTTAAGATGTGTTTAAGGAATTTGCTTCCCAACCAGATAGATAGCTTAGATCAGTAAATACCTGTTAGAATAAGATCAATCCAGAGCAAAGCAAACCAAAGCAAAAGGCAAAGACTGTCTTTGGAATTGGAAAGAGTGTTTCAGATAACCATTCAAAATATTATAATAGTACCAATTTAAAGATGTATTGCATTGTAACTTCACACATATGCCTGTATACTTTATCATTTTTATCTTTTGTATTCTTTCTTATTGATTCTATAGATGGTTAAACTAGGGGTAGCCAAATCTTCTAGACTGCTTTGAAGGGAAAGAGGTTTTGTAGAAGGACAATTTTATTTTACTGTAGAATATTCCTCAACATCCCTTCTCTGGGCTCTTTTTTAATATGCTCTATATATGCCACATCTTTGGTATGCACAGCCTTATGCTGCTAATATCCCATGCTCCTGGAATTTTTAGTGCTTTCTAGATAGTAACATTACTTTTGACAGTCTGATAAGTCTTTAAACGATCTTCTATATGAAATATGCCTTCAGAGAAACTTCCCTCATCCTCAGGTTCACTAATCAGTTATTCTTTTTTGTTGTTAAACCTTATTACTGAAGATAATTCATTTATAGTCTCACACGTACTTGGAGAGTCTTCATTGTGTAGGCCAAAGTCTTAATTATTTTTACCAATTGTATGAATGTTATGCTGACAGCTATATTCCAAATTCAGTTAATTCCATGTTATATTCATTGATACAGAAAAATTACTACTGTCCATGTTGACTCTTGTCTTTTGAAATGAATGTCTTATTTTAAATTAGAATAATTTTTCCTAATTAGAAAGCAGTCTACAGTATTTGAGCTGCATCATGGATATGTAGATATATTTATTTGTGTGTATATGTGTATTACATGTGTGTATAATATTGATATATATAATTCTTTGAAAGTAAAAGTGGCAAATATGTTTCCTTTCAGAATCAAACTTCCACGCATTTCCCTATCAGTCTCAGATAGCAGTTTTCAAAGAGTTTCTACTAAGAGCAACAAAGTATAACAAGCTACCAATGTTTGGAGATGATCTGAGAACTGCTAAGAAGATAATTCTGGTTGAAGTAAGGACAAGTTTTAAAATCCTGCTGTAGCTATTGAATAAAGAATTGTGAGATATATCTTATGTGATAATATTAACTCTCTCCATGGTAGTAATAGTGGTAAAATATAACACAAAGGCTTTCTGATAGCAGAAACCTAAAGTATTTTTCAGTAAACTTGAATAGAGTTAAAACTGTAGGTTAACAAACTTTAAAAATGTGATGATTTAGGCCGGGCGCGGTGGCTCACGCCTGTAATCCTAGCACTCTGGGAGGCCGAGGTGGGTGGATAGCTCAAGGTCAGGAGTTCGAAACCAGCCTGAGCAAGAGTGAGACCTCGTCTCTACTATAAATAGAAAGAAATTAATTGGACAACTAAAAATATATAGAAAAAATTAGCCGGACATGGTGGCGCATGTAGTCCCAGCTACTCGGGAGGCTGAGGCAGTAGGATCACTTGAGCCCAGGAGTTTGAGGTTGCTGTGAGCTAGGCTGATGCCACGGCACTCGCTCTAGCCCGGGCAGCAGAGTGAGACTCTGTCTCAAAAAAAAAAAATGTGATGATTTAAACATAGAAAAGAAAAGAAATATTTGGAAATTACTTTTCAGGAAAAACACTTTACCTTGTAAAACAACCCTAAGAAATTTGATCTGAAAATTGAGGTTCCCATTGATGCATATTACTATTCTAGGATATCTGTCTATTTCACGTTTCCTTTAATTTCTATGAAAGTTCTGGTTAAGATATTTTGAACAGATAAAATTTACTTCTTTCGGTACATATAAATCTGAAAATAAATTTGCAGTGGAATAAATCTAATACTTGTCCTTTATTTTTCATAGGATTTACCTAACCAGTGTTATCGAGATCCTCATATTTTACATGAAGTTTTAAGGTAAGTTTCAGTGAGGTATTCTAGAACTCCAAATTAAATGGAAAGTAGCTTAAATGTCAACATTGCCATATTTTGTTATTTTAGGAAGTATGTGCGAATTGGCCGATGTCCTCTTATATTTATAGTCTCTGACAGTCTCAGTGGAGATAGTAATCAAAGGTTATTGTTTCCCAAAGAAATTCAAGAAGAGTGCTCTATCTCAAATATTAGGTAAGAACAAAATTTCTGCTTGTAAAGTTCACCTACATGTTATATTTTTAAATTAATCATTTAACCGCCATCTGTCTTTATCAAACTTCTACAGTTTCAACCCTGTGGCACCAACAATTATGATGAAATTTCTTAATCGAATAGTGACTATAGAAGCTAACAAGGTAAGTCTCTGATTATTTGAATCTTACACTGTAAATGTAGAAAGCCCAACTTAAATAGTATTATGTAAACTGGAGGAGTTGGTGATGTGTATTTTTTGATTTTTAGAATTAAAATGTTTTATTATACTCAATAAGACTATTAATAAGTAGAAAATCCTAGAATACAGATTTTCATGTAAATTTTGTAGATTTTTCAGATTTTTTGTGTATTTTTTTGTTGTTGTTTGTTTGTTTGTTTTGAGACAGAGCCTCAGTCTGTTGCCTGGGCTAGAGTGCCGTGGCGTCAGCCTAGCTCACAGCAACCTCAACCTCCTGGGCTCAAGCGATCCTTCTGCCTCAGCCTCCCGAGTAGCTGGGACTACAGGCATGCGCCACCATGCCTGCCTAATTTTTTCTATATATTTTTAGTTGGCCAATTAATTTCTTTCTATTTTTAGTAGAGACAGGGTCTTGCTCTTGCTCAGGCTGGTTTCAAACTCTTGACCTTGAGCGATCCTCCCGCCTCGGCCTCCCAAAGTGCTAGGATTACAGGTGTGAGCCACCGCACCCGGCCATGTGTATTTAATTTTTTCTCACGTTTTGAGGTCTGTGTGTGTGTATATGTATATATTTGTATATGTGCGTATGTATAATGAAAAAGAGAGTAAGAACTTCAGAATATAACCTGGTCAAAGTAAAACAATATAGTATTTAATGCTCCTGAAATTTTACCTTAAATTATAAGTTATTGATAATTGTAACCTTCATAGGAAGACTGGTGTTTTAACATGGAGGCTTTTTAGTATCAATATTTGAAAGAATCTAATTCACTTCCACTAAGTCTAGAAAATTGGTTGAATGCTTTTTTTGTTATTATTTTTAAGAAAATACTTCTTTAATTTACATTTCTCATTTTAGAATGGAGGAAAAATCAGTGTACCTGACAAAACTTCTCTAGAGTTGCTCTGTCAAGGATGTTCTGGTGATATCAGAAGTGCAATAAATAGCCTCCAGTTTTCTTCTTCAAAAGGTAATTATGGAAGATACATTTATCTGGCATTATATAGGTGATTAACTTTCCCTTAATTCTTCATGAAATGAAATCAAACTAAACATATTTTAACTTTTAATTGGTATATACCTATGTATGCTTAATTTTTCTTATTAAGAAAGGGAGTTAAAATTATATATGTACACATGCATATATACCCTCCCATAAATATGTCGTGTAAATACTCTTATATCTGTTTGAGACAAAACTTGATTCATTTATATGGTTTGTTACTTTACCTTTCAAAGTTAGTTAGAATGAGACTTCCTGGGTGAAAATCCTGGCTCTACCACTTACCAGTTGTATAGGCCTATGCAAGTCCCTTTATCTTTTTGTGCCTCCATTTTCTCCCCTTTCATGACAATTTATCTCACAGAGTTGTATAAAGAATAAGGGAGGAAATACTTGTAGAGTACTTCTTAGAGTACTTGATACATAGTAAGAGCTCAAAAAGTGGTTAGCCATGAATACGTTTAATAGTATTGTGTTGAAATAGGTTTCCTTTTCAACTTAACTTCATAATAATTTGTATGATATGTCTAATGAATTCATTTCCCATTATTAATATGTAAACCATGTAAATAGCCATCAAATAGTAAAAAGATAGCTCCAATAATGACAATGAGTTATATTTTTGCTTTAGTGATCATAGTTTACTGCACAGTCCTCATCAGAAAACATTTAGCAAACTATTTACTTGATTCTTAACATTGAGGAATTTACCATTAAGAAATGAAAGCCATCTGTGGAGCTCTCAAAATCCACCTGAAATCCTAGTGTTCCAGCCCAGAAGTTTGACCTGTTCTTTTGGTTTGCGTCTTTGTTTTTCAAAGTAATTGTGGGGGGATAGGCAGCCTAACTCAACTAAAACCAGAATTCTGCTTCTTCGTGGGGAAACAAATATGTATAGGGTGCTTAGGTTCAGTACTGGAATTATGGATTAGAAAGAATAAAGTGGGCCACTTTGGGATCCTAACTACCATTTATGACATTATTGCTCTGGGCTCAGAAATTTTTTTTTTTTTTTTTTGAGACAGAGTCTCACTCTGTTGCCCGGGCTAGAGTACCGTGGAGTCAGCCTAGCTCATAGCAGCCTCAAACTCGTGGGCTCAAGCGCTCCTTCTGCCTCAGCCTCCTGAGTAGCTGGGACTATAGGCATGCACCACCATGCCCGGCTAATTTTTCTCTATATATTTTTAGTTGGCCAATTAATTTCTGTCTATTTTTAGTAGAGATGGGGTCTCACTCTTGCTCAGGCTGGTCTCAAACTCCTGACCTTGAGTGATCCACCCGCCTCAGCCTCCCAGAGTGCTAGGATTACAGGCATGAGCCACTGTGCCCGGCCAAGGCTGAGAAATTTTAAAGGCAAGAAAATAATTTTTGGTGTGGAGTGGAGGATTGCCCAGCCTGCCACCACCCATGCCTTGCAAGTAAGTCCTCTGAATAATAATAAATTCATGTCTGTTTTCTCTGGTAAAAAAAAAAGAAAAACAAAATAATTTTTGAGTGGGCCAAGAACTGTATTAGCAATTACATGTTTTGTCATTTAATTCTCAGCTTAGCCTAATAAGATAGACAATACTATGATTCAAATACAGACACTGTGTTCTTTCTGCTGTTTTTTGTTGTTGTTGTTGTTGTTGTTGTTTATTTTTTTTTGAGACAGAGTCTCACTCTGTTGCCTGGGCTAGAGTGCCATGGCATCAGCCTAGCTCACAGCAACCTCAAACTCCTGAGTTCAAGCAATCCTCTTGCCTCAGCCTCCCAAGTTGCTGGGACTACAGGCGCTTGCCACCATGCCTGGCTAATTTTTTGTTTCTATTTTTAGTTGCTCAGCTAATTTTTTTTCTATTTTTTAGTAGAGATGGGGTCTTGCTCTTGCTCGGGCTGTTCTCGAATTCCTTAGCTCAAGCAATCCTCCCGCCTCAGCCTCCCAGAGTGCTAGGATTATAGGGGCATGAGTCACTGCGTCCAGCCTTTTTTCTGCTGTTTGAGGATGTTTTTAAGTCACGTATTCTGAGTTTTAAATAGACTTAGAAGTGAAATTTGAACACAGGTTATTTACAAACTGGGGACTATCAAAGTCAGTAGAGAGGTAATACAGCATAGTTGTTAAGCATAGATTGTAGAACCAGACTGCCTGGGTTCAAATCACTTGCTTTCTAACCTTGAGCCAGTTACTTAACCTCTTTCTATCTCAATTCTTTAACTGCATAATAATTGTTCTCACCTCACAGGGTTGTTAGGAAGATTAAATTAATTAATACGTATTATGCATTAAGAATAGTACCTTGCACATAACACTGTGAGACACCAAGGTGATATGACTGTATAGGTTGAGTGTCCCTTACCCGAATTGCTTAGGAACAGAAGTGTTTCAGGTTTTCCCAGATTTTAGAATATTTGCATCATACCAGTTCAGCATTCCTAGTCTAAAAATCAGAAATCTAAAGTGGTCCAATGAGCATTTCCTTTGAGCGCCATGTTGGTACTCAAAAAGTTTCAGATTTTGGAACATTTTGGATTTTGGATTCTTGGATTGGAAATGTCAACCTACAATAGTGTGTCATTGTGTATGTGAAAGTTTGAAATCTGTGCCATGAGATACTTTTCAGTAACATTTTATTCCATTTTAATAGCATTAGTAACCCAAAGAGGACTCTGAATCAGTTCACATATCTTATAATTGTTTGTTAGAACAGTATATTTAATTAGAATATTTAGTATAAAAATATCTGAACTATTCTTTTAATTTTTGTATTTTATTTTTATTTGTTTTTTTATTTCAGCATATTATGGGGGTACACATGTTAAGGTTACATACTAATTTTTGTATTTTAATTTTAAATATTATCACTTGGTTGTATACTATTTAGGAGAGAACAATTTATGGCCAAGGAAAAAAGGAGTATCATTAAAATCAGAGGCTGCGCTGTCAAAATCAAAACGAAGAAAAAAACCTGATAGGGTTTTTGAACATCAGGAAGTCCGAGCTATTGGTGGCAAAGATGTTTCTCTGTTTCTCTTCAGAGCTTTGGGAAAAATTCTGTATTGTAAAAGTAAGAAACTACATTTTTAAAATTTGTTGGATATTACATAGTCTTAGAATGGAAATAAAATACCACATTTTTTTTTAAATGTCATGTATTTGGTTCTATTATAAGAAAAACCTAGGGTTAGGTCAGATATTATTTGCCATGGCCTAAGATACTACAGGAAAATGTATTTAGTTAGAGTATTTTCTGACTATGAACAAGATAAGAAGTAAAAATAAACTACTATAGGCCATATCCATGTCTGGATCCATTTATTATCTTTAATAAATCCTTAAAATTATAGTTTGCTGAAATTAAGGCATCAGTCCAACTTTACTGGCAAGTTGGTAGCCCTAAGCCATTTTAGCACTGGGCTCTAGCCACCAGGGCCCTAGACAAATTCTCAGGCACCTTAAGGTTTTTTTCAATCCTCTTGTATTTTGCTGTACTCCTCTAGCTTGCTGCTTCCTCAGCCAGAGATGTTCATTGCCCCCTACTGTCTTTGATGTCTGCTATGCCTCAGCTTCTCTGCCCCCATTGCCCATCTCCCAGATTGTCCCTCCTGTCAATAGGAAATACCTGTTTTCAGTCTTATGCTCATGAAGAAAGGAAAATGGGGCTTCTAAATGGGAACCTTCCTACCACCTGAGGAAAATGAAATGGGCATCACTTAGATGGCAAGGAAGACACTCCTCTGTCCTTGGATCCTCTAAACCTAAGTGGCTATTCCACCAAATTCTTTTCCTTCCACCTTTTCTTTTCCTCTTCCAACCTTCATTTATACTGTCTTGCATTAGGGAATGGGATTCCCATTCCCTCATGTAAAGAGCAGCATCTTTCTTCACAGTAAATGAAAGAGTAAAGACCTCTGTATTGAGATGAGAATCAAAGGAAGAAAGCAACCCAAACCTGGAAAAAGTGATATGAGAATGCTTTGAGAAATAGAGGGGTTTTTTTGTTTGGGGGAGTTTTTGGTTTGTTTTTATTTTGGGATAGGATCTCACTCTCTTGCATGGGCTAGAGTACGATGACATCATCATAGCTCACTGCAACCTCAAATTCCGGGGCTCAAGCAATGCTCCTGCCTTAGCCTCACAAGTAGCTGGGACTACAGGTACATACCACCACACCTGGCTAATTTTTCTATTTCTTGTAGAGAAATTTTTCTATTTCTATTTCTTGTGATCCTCCTACCTCAGCTTCTCAAGGTGTGAGCCACCTTGCTCAGCTGAGAAATGTATTTTAAGTCTAGAAAAGCCATGATCCAGGCATCAGAATTCTAAATGTAGTTTTTGCTAATATTGATAAAATAGGTGACTCACATAAGCTTCCAGTTATTTTGTTTTTGTTTGTTTTTGAGGCAGAGTCTTGCTCCGTGTCTCAGACTAGAGTGCAGTGGTGTCATCATAGCTCACTGCAGCCTCAAACTCTTGGGTTCAAGCAATCCTGCCTCAGCCTCTCAAGTAGCTGGAGCTACATGTGTTCACCACCACGCTGGGCTAATTTTCATATTTTGTGGATATGAGGTCTCACCTTTGCTCAGGCTTTTTTTTTTTTCTTTTAACAGCTTGTTTAGTATTTTGGAATTAAGTATCTAAAGTGTTGAAAATCTTCAAATGAGAGGTGCTATATAATTATAAAGATGGTATTATCTTTAATAATTCCAGAAATTTTTTATAGGAGCATCTTTAACGGAATTAGACTCAGCTCAGTTGCCTTCTCATTTATCAGAGTATGAACGGGATACTTTACTTGTTCAACCTGAGGTAAGGCCTTTCACGACGCTCAGTACTGGTTACAACAGATGTGTTATTTGTGTTCATATGTATCTGACTGCTGCATTTTTACGAAATTTATGTACATATGCTTCTATTTGTAGGAAGTAGTAGAAATGTCTCACGTGCCAGGAGACTTATTTAATTTATATCTTCACCAAAACTACGTAGATTTCTTCATGGACATAGATGATCTTGTGAGAGCCAGTGAATTTCTAAGTTTTGCGGATATCCTCAGTGGTGACTGGAATGTAAGACCATTTGACTTAAATGCTTCTGTTGATGAGTATTTCTTCAGAATTAAGTAAAGAAAGTTTACTTTTATCCCTAATCATTTGACATTTTATGTGACTATTCTTCATAACTATGCTAAAGTTAATCCATCCAACCCAGTATTTGTAATGATGCTTCAGTAGCTAATCTGATTTTCTTTTGTTAATGTAGCACTAATTTTTTCCAAAGCTATTTTCTGATCAGAAATTTTCTGATTCTCAGAAAATTTGAGAACCATTGAAAAGTAGGTAGAAGCAAAAGAACTACACATCTTGCTATACTTTATTCTAATTTTTAAAATGTCTCTTTTCTTTACATATTTGAAATTTTCATTTTCATTTTTCATTTTTTGTTACATCTTAATTCTGCCCTGACCAGTACAAGAGCCACTAACCGCCTGTGGCTAATTAAATTTAAATTAATTTAAATTAAATTAAAAATTCAGTTCCTCAGTCACACTAGCCACATCTCCAGTACCTTTTTAACGTGTGGGTAATAGCTACCTTTTTAACAGCCCAGATAAAAAACATTTCCATCATTGCAGGAAGTTCTATTTTGATATGTTAGCATTTGTTAGTTAGTACTGTTTTGATAAGTTAGCATTTGTCTGTTATATAAAATAGCAGTAATAACTAAAATTAGGAAAGATACAAAGAAAACCATTTATGATGCAGAGTTTCTTACTCAGGAGCTGCATTTGCTTAATTATTAAAATGATTGTTTCTTTTTTGAAATTTTCTACCTGTAGATAAGTTAAAAGAATAGTACAGTGCATATTCGTGTATCTTAACTTTTGTTCCCCCATTTTTCATATTTTGCTACATATGCTTAATTGCTCCATGTATTTACACACCTGTTTTTGGCTGAATTTGCAACCAAAATAATTGGAAAAATTATTTGTAATTCCAAAATAATTTGGAAAGTAATTGCAAATATCATGACACTTAAGCGTGCATAAGGACGTTGTTCTATTACAACCACAATAGCATTACCATACGTAAGAAATCTAACATTAATTTGGTAATATATTATCCCTATTCAGATTTCCACATTTGCCTCAAAACTATATTTTAAATTATCCCCCCTGCCAATCCATATTCAAGATCCAATCAGGGTTTACACATTGCGTTTGATTTTTATGCCTCAATTGAATATGCTTTAGATAACTTTGTACCACTATTACTTATAGGGCTGTGGTGATTTTGAAAAAAGTAAACACATAGAAACTGAATATGGTTAGTCTTTTTTTGTGTGTCATTAGCACCAATGATAGTATTTTATAAATCTCTAATTTATTTTACATCTTGTCTCTCATTTGCTAGACACGCGCTTTACTCAGGGAATATAGTACATCTATAGCTACGAGAGGTGTGATACATTCCAACAAAGCCCGAGGATTTGCTCATTGCCAAGTAGGAGGATCGAGTTTTCGACCCCTGCACAAACCCCAGTGGTTTCTAATAAATAAAAAGGTAAAAAAAGAATTTTACTCTTTCAATAAGTGAACTTTATGGTATTTGAATTACATCTCAAAGCTGTTATTTGTTAAAAAGTAGAAAAAAATGTTTTGTTCTTGAATAAAATAATTGCTAATAAGGCCCACAATTTTCTGAGAATTATGATAAGACATAAAACGGGCACTCTAAAATGTGATCTTTTTTTAATGAAAAAAACCTTAAAGATTTGAAAGCACATGCCTATTTTATTACTTGACTTTTATTAGAATTAAAATATATTTTAGTTCTAATTAATAGTAAACCTAGTTCAACCTGAGAAAGCTGATTTTAAAAACTCTAGGATGTAGCCGGGCGCGGTGGCTCACGCCTGTAATCCTAGCACTCTGGGAGGCTGAGGCGGGCGGATTGCTCAAGGTCAGGAGTTTGAAACCAGCCTGAGCAAGAGCGAGACCCCATCTCTACTAATAATAGAAAGAAATTAATTGGCCAACTAAATATATATAGAAACAATTAGCCTGGCATGGTGGCACATGCCTGTAGTCCCAGCTACTCGGGAGGCTGAGGCAGAAGGATCGCTTGAGCCCTGGTGTTTTAGGTTGCTGTGAGCCAGGCTGACGCCACGGAAATATAGCCCGGGCAACAAAAGTGATACTCTGTCTAAAAAAAAAAAAACAAAAAAAAATACCCTAGGATGTAAACTTTCAGTTAGACGGGGAGGAATAAGTTTTGAAGATCTATTGTACAACATGGTGACTATAGTTAATAAGAAGGTACTATAT
>CAUYRT010013887.1:0-27207 GCA_963574885.1 Lepilemur ruficaudatus
TGACAGAGTAGATTTTTGAATGTAACAAGATAAGTCAACTTGAGTGGTAATATATTTTGGGAAATCAGCTCACTACAAATTGTGACTGTAAACATTGTACTGTAAATGCTTTGTAGTTTTCCCCCAATAAAAAAAAAATGATGTATAATTGTTTAAACTCAGTTCAATGCAGTTCTGAATTAAAAATATGTATATTTTGAAAGGTTAGCTGTTTATTAACTAAAGTAAAACAAGAAACATTAAAATGAGGCCAGCATTTCTTCATACATTTGATTAGAAGATCTTTACTGAGCACAAACTATGTGTAAGGCTCTTGGTGCTGGAGATGCAAGAGTGAACAAAACCAATAAAAAACTCCTTGCTCTGATGTAGCTTACGCTCTCATCAGGAGAGACAGATAATGAGAACGTAAATTATAGATGAAAACAGTGCTAAAATAGAAAAGTAAGGTAAGCAAGGAAGACAAGGGGATGGGTGCAATATAGCCAGGTTACATTTGAGTAGTGACCTGAAGGAGGCGCCAGAGTATGCTAGGTACTGAAGGCCTTGAAGGGGAGGGAGCCTGCTGAGACTGAGGACTACAGAGAAGATGAATGTGATTGAGTGAGGAGAATAGGAGATGAAACAAGAAATGTAACAAACAGCTGACCAGATTCTTAAGGACTTTATAGGCCATTAGATGACTCTGCCTTTTACTGTGAATGGGGAAGACAATAGAGCCTAAGAGTGATATTTCTGATCAAAGCTTTAAAAGGACCATTCATTCTAGCTGCTGTGCTAAAAATATAGTGGGGCCAGTGGGAAGCAGGGTAATCAGTCAAGAAACTATTACAATAATCTAGGTGAAAGACGGTGATGGCTTGATCTAGGGAAGTGGCAGTAAAGGCAATAGGAACAAAGATTTTACATATGCTTTGAAGGCATAGGAGTTGCTGATAGATGAACTGTGAGATGTGGAAGAAAGAGTGGAGTCAGGGACCACTTAACATCTCTGAAGAGTGAATAAAGGCAGATTTTGGAGGGAAGCTGAAACTTAGATGAAAGGGTAGTGAGGGTAGTTCACCGTTTTTGAGGTTTTGTTCTAAGGGTAGGTCATGGTATGGCAAGACATGGCTGAATCTCCACAGAAAACCTGTGTTCTTTTGGCCTGAGGGCAAGAGGGAAAAGTTCAGAGCAAGCCAGTCACCAGAAGGAGATATCTTGGAAAAGAGAGAACCAGAGAAAGGGAGCCCAATTCTTTGTGTATCCTGCCTAAATCTCCGAATGACTGCTGGATTACACATGTTCAGGACATATTCCAAACAGTTTGAAGATAAGGTTAAATTAATTAAATTGATAGTCAAGCTATTGACCACTATAAGTGAGAGAAAGTTACAATTTTTGTCTACCCATGTTATTTGCTGCTGTAACAAAAACAATAATACTCTTCAGAGGAATATAATAGAACACAGAATATTCACAACAAAATATTCACAATGTCTAAGGTTATTCAACACTCAAAGAACCAGGAAAATATGACCCACTATCAAAGGAGGAGATAATCAATAGCAGATGATTGAGATGACTCAGATACTGAAATTGACATTACTTTAAAACAGCCATTATAACTATGCTCAGTGAGTTACAGGAAAATATACTCATAATGAATTAAAAATAGAAAATATTAGCAGAGAAAAATAAAATATAAAAAGAACAACATAATAATTTTAGAACTGAAAAGTATTAGAAATTTTAAAAATCACTGAATGGAAATGACAGGGTCAGTGAATGTGAAGATTGCTAAACCAGACCAATAGAGATTATCCAAACTGAAAACCTAGGGAAAAGATAGAAACAAAAGAGGAGGAATAGGACAAAGAAGAGAAGGAAGAGCAAGAGGAAAAAGAAGAGAGACACTCAGGGATGAATATGTGGGAAAGTAACAAAAGGTCTAATGTGTAAAGCAGAAAAGAGAGAACAGGGCAGATATGAAGAAATTATGTCAAAATAACTTCCCAAATTTGAGGGCATAAATTTTTAGACTGAATAAGATCAGTGAACTACAAACAAGAAAAACAAGAAGAAAATCATGCTTAGTAACATCATATTCAAACTACCAAAAAACAAAAAGAGAAAATATTGAAAACTGACACAGAAAAACAACACATTACATATAGTAAAACAATGATTTCAATGACTAAACTTTTCATCAGAAAAGAGGAAGCCAAAAAGCAGTAAAGGCTATCTTTAAAGTACTGAAACATAAGAATATTGAAAGATACAAATCTTGACCTGACATTTATACAGCACCCAACACCTGTAGAATATATATTCCCTCCAGGGGTACATGGTACATTCAACAATATAGACCATATCCTAGGCCAAAAACAAGTCTCAAAAAATTTAAAAGAATTGAAATCATACAGCATATATGTGCCAACTTTTCTGTCCAACCAATATGGAGTAACAGGTATTGACTGCATTTAACCTCCTACCTGAAACAACCATAAAGAGGGAAAAAAAGAAAAAGAAAAGAAAAAAGAAAAAAAAAAACAGACGAAAACAACTAATTTTCAAAACACAGGACACCGGGCAATGAAAGACAATGATCCCAGGAAACAGGAGACAAAGGAGACAAGGCGTATGATTGGGGCAGATTACTGTCCTGAATTTCCAGCCATAGTGCAGGGAAAGGGAATCCAGGTAGAGTCTAGTGGACTCACTGAGTTGAGTAGATGAAGTGTGGGCACGGGGAAGACCAAAGTGCCTACAGTTTGCAGGGCAGAGTACCAGAGATAGAACTGCACAGTTAAGAACTCAGAGATCTGTGGATGGTCACCCTTAAAATATTGATTTGCAAATGAAATTGAGAAACTACTGAAGGCGAAGAAAAAACCCACCTGATCCTCAGTGCCTAAAACAATACCTGGTATATAAAAGGCACTCATTAAAAACTGTTGACTGTTGAATGAATTCAAACATTCTATTTTTTTATTTCAAAATATTAAGGGGGTACAAATGTTTTAGGTTACATGAATCACTTTTGTAATGCTTGAGTCCCTACTATAGGTGTGCCTGTCACCCAAATAGTATTTATAGTCCCCATTAGGGAGGTTTTTTTCCCCTTCCCTTCTCCTTCCTCTCCTATGGTTGATTTCCCCTGAGTTTTACTTCCCTCTGTGCACATGTGTGCTCACTGGTTAGGACCAATTTAATAGTGAGTACATATAGTGTTTGTTTTTCCATTCTTGAGATACTTCACTTAAAAGAGTGGTCTCCAGTTCCATCCAGATTGTTGCAAAAGGTATTAATTCATCTGTTTTATGGCTGAGTAGTACTCCATGGTATACACATACCATATATTATTAGTCCACTCATGAACTGATGGGCACTTGGGTTGATTCCACATCTTTGCAATGGTGAGTTGTGCTGTAATAAACATTTGAGTGTAGGTGTTTTTTTGATGAAAAGTCTTCTTTTCCTTTGGGTAAATACCCAATAGTGGGACTGCTGGATCAAATGGTGTGTCTATTTTTAGTTCTTTAACGGATCTCCATACTGTTTTCCATAGAGGTTGTACTAATTTGCAGTCCCACCAACAGTGTGTAAGTGTTTCTTTCTCTCTGCATCCATGCCAGCATCTATTGGTTTTGGGCTTCTTATAAAAGCCATTCTGACTGTGGTAAGGTGGTATCTCATTGTGGTTTTAATTTGCATTTTCCTGATGATTAGTGATGTTGAGCATTGTAATTGTTTTTTTAAAAAACAATTAGACAGTAAATTTAAATGCCATAAAATTCTCTTTCAAAGTGAGAAGGTAATAGTAAATAAAATTTAAGAAAATATGTAATGTCCAAATCCACATTATGAAAAATATTTACATCATTATGTTTCTAGATATCTTCCTAATAATTCATATTATAGTTTATAAATATTTTCTGTGATATAAATGTGCATGCCTTAGTAAATGAACATTATTCAATAGATTCACCCAATTTTTAAAAGTAGAAATATTAAACTGTATCCATATATACAAAAATTCTTTCATCTAATCAACAATAATTTGCTAAGCCCTATTTACTTTCAAGGTCTTTGGTTAACATTTTCAGAATGTCTTTAGAATGACATAATAAACAATTCCTCTTTTTAGAACAACTCTAAAAATCCCAAGGCTTTAAAACCATTAAAAATTACTACACAAAACTGAGAAATGATGACCATTTCAAGTATTACTTAATAGAGTTGTAACAGAAGGCATTAATTACTGCATATAAAATAACTTGGAGCCAATAAAAAGTACATTTAAATGGAATCTACTACTGTCACATGAAGAATTATAAGGGCTTTACAGGGTTTAACATATTCCTTCCAGGAGGTGTCATTGGAACCACTACATACAAAGTATTTAACCTAAAAAGTGTTAAATTCAAAATCCCTTATTTTAATTCAAAGGTGAAAATTTTCTTTCATGAGCATATAACACATCATTGGCATACTAATAAAATATTTTCTGAAAACATTAGAGGTGTAAGGTTTTTCAATTAGATATTATTTGATTAAAGTTGGTTTAGATGTATTGACTATATTAAATGTACTGTATAGAATTAGGGAAAGCTAGCTTGGAAGCTTTTGCATGTATAAATTTCCCATCACAAAGTCTGATTAATCCTTCTGTATCAGGGTATGCTATAAGAGAAAATTAGGTGTCTTTCACTTAGTTAAAAACCTCAGGTCTAAATGTCTGGGGATGAGTTTTCCTTATCAACTTAGGGATTGGGGTGAGGAAGAAACACACAAAGGAAATCCCAGACTTCTTCCTGTGTTCTCCCATTTTCTTTTTGTCAAACTCTACTTCTATTCCTGTGTGAATTTATCCAGCTATAAATTCTAAATTCAATGGTAGTCCTATATGAAAAGTCAACCTTATTGGTTTAGGATATTTTGTGAATTGCATTACATATAAATAGGAGCACCTGAGATGAGCTACAACTGTGGGTAGAGATACTACAAGACCCACTCCTTCACAACCAAAGAAAAAATACCCAATCCATCACAACCTTTTCCCCTTGTATTCATAAAGCACAAATCAATAATTATCAATGTGTACATAATGAAGTTGCTTTGGCATTTCCTATTATAAGAATATGAAAAAGGTAAACATAGGTCTTAGAGATATATCCTCCATTATTTCTCTCAGAACAATTGCCAACAATGAGCAAAGCACTCCTTATTGAAAAATTGGAGAAATTATCATGCAACAACACATTCATCATTTCCTGTAAGCAAAAGAAGCCAAGCTTATTAATACTTTTAACCCCCTGTTTAGGATTTAACTTAAATGGCATATAAATGCACATTTACACAAGCTACTGGGCCATTCATTTATTCATCCAACCAGTAGTAGTAAAAGCTTCTAATACCAGGGCACTGTGCTAGTTACTGGGGACTAGTAAGTTGCCAGATTTTACCTAGAGGGAATCATGTATACAAATGGTTTTAATGAAGTATTTATAGTTGCTATGAATACTGGCTACAATATATATATAAAACAAAATTTTAGAAAATTGAATCCAATAATATATAAAAAGTACATCATGTCTAAGTGGTGTTTCTCCCAGGAATGTAAATAAGATTGGTTTAACATCTGAAGATCAACCAATGAAATGCAATATATCGTTGCATTTCTAAGGAAGAATATATATATGATCATCTCAATAGATGCAAAAAGGCATTTGTCAAAATGAAATATTAATTCATGATAAAAACTTGAAGCAAACTAGGAATAGAAGAAAATGTCTTCAACCTGAAAAAAGCATCTATGAAAAACCTATAGTTAACATCTTGCTTAATGATGAATGACTGAATATTTTGTCACTTGGGGCAGACAGGAGATGAGAGGAGGGGATGGGTATATACATACATAATGAGTGCAATGCGCACTGTATGGGGGATGGTCATGCTTGAAGCTCTGACTCAAGGGGAGGGGGGGGCAAGGGCAACATACATAACCTTAACATTTGTACCCCCATAATACGCTGAAATAAAAAAAAATAAAAAAATAAAATCCCTGATAGGAAAAAAAAAAGAATAAATGGAGGATATCCAATCTTACTACTGCTATTTAAAATTGTGCTAGAAATTCTAGCTAGAGTAATAAGGCAAGGATGCGAAATAAAAGGTATACAGATTTGAAAAGAAAAAATAAAATTTTCTCTAATCACAGGCAACATGATTTTTTATGTAGAAAATCCCAAAGAATCTTCAAAAGCTAATAATCGAAGTGAATTGAACAAAATAGCAGTATACAAGTTAACTATTCAAAACAGAATTGTGTTTGCATATATCAACTATAAAGAATTGGAAATTGAAACTTAAACAAAAATCTATTACTTACAATGATATGCAGAACATGAAACACTTAGGAATAAATGTAACAAATATATGCAAGATTTATATGCTGAAAACTATAATACTCTGATGAAAGAAATCAAAGAAGAATTAAATAAATGGAATGTTACCCTACGTTCACGGATTGGAAGATTTACTGCTGTTAAAATGTCAATTCTCCCCAACCTGATCCTAGAGTCAATGTAACTCTAATCAAAATTACAACTGGATTTGTTTTATAGAAATCAACAAGCTGGTTCTAAAATTTATATGGAAAAGGAAAAGAACTAGAATAGCTGAAGCATTCTGGAAAAGAACAAAAGAGTTAGAAGACTGAGTAACTGATTTTAAGACAATATATTTGAATGTTTATAGCGGCACAATTCACAATTGCAAAGATGTGGAAACAACCCAAGTGCCCATCAATACATGAGTGGATTAATAAAATGTGGTATATGTATACCGCGGAATTCTCAGCCACAAAAAACAATGGTGATCTAGCACCTCTTGTATTATCCTGGATAGAGCTGGAGCTCAGTCTACTAAGTGAAGTATCACAAGAATGGAAAAACAAGCACCACATGTACTCGCCATCAAATTGGTGTTAACTGATCAACACTTAAGTGTATATATAGTAGTAACATTCAACAGGTGTCAGGCAGTTTGGAGGGAGGAGGAAGGGATGGGTATATACACACATAATGGATGTAGTGAGCACCATCTGGATGATGGACATGCTTGAAGCTCTGACTCAAGTGGGGCAAGGGCAATATATATAACATAAACATTTGTACCCCCATGATGTGCTGAAATAAAAAAAAAAGACTTAATATAGAGCTACAGTGATCAAGGCAGTGTGGTACTCGGTGAAAGGATAGACAGATCAATGGAACAGAATAAAGAATTCAGAACAGACCTACTCATATGTGGGCAGTTGATACTTTACAAAAGTATAAGGGCAATTCAGTGGAAGAAAGATATCTTTTTAATAAGTGGTACTGGGACAATTAGATACCCATATACAAAGCAAACAACCTCAACCCACACTTCACACCATATATACAGATTAAACTAAAATGGATCATAGATCTAAATGTAAAATATAAACTATGAAAATTCTAGAAGAAAACATGGGGCAAATCTTTGAGTCCTCCAGTTAGGCAAATATTTCTTAAATATGACACTAAAAGCACAATGCATCAAAGAAAAAACTCTGATAAACTGGACTTCACCATGATTAAGAATGTCTGCTCTTCAAAAGGCAGTAAAAAGAATGAAATGTGCCATGAACTGGGAAAAAATATTTTCAAATTATCTATTTGATAAAGAACTTTTATCCAGAACATATATAACTCTCAAAACTCAGCAACAGAAAAACAACCTATTTTTTAAAAAATGGGTAAATATCTATATGGCAAATAATCACATCAGGAGTGCTTAACAACATTTATCATAGGAGAAATGAAGATTAAAACCACAATGAGACACCTCTATAGATCCACTACCAAAGCAAAACAAAAACTACCAGCAAGGATGTAGAACAACTAGATTTCTTATACATAACTGTTGGGAGCACAACATGCTTCAGCCACTTTGGAAAAACAGTTTGCAGTTTCTCATAATGTTAGACATAAAATTATTATGCCAGCAATCCCTGTCTTAGGCACAAAATCCCAAGAGGAACAAAAACTTATGTTCACACAAAATTCTATTTGAGAATGTTACAATGGTTTAATTCATAATCACCCCAAACTGGAAATTATATCATACTTCAATTGATTAATTCACACAATGGAATACTACTCAGCGATAAAAGAAGAAATAAACTATTGATATATGCAACAACATGGATAAATCTCAAATGCATTATGCTTTAGTGAAAAAGACCAGACTCAAGACTATGTATTATACTATTCCATTTATATAATATCCTGGAAACCTTAAAGTGTAGGAACAAAAAATAGATTAGTGGTTTCCAGGAGTTAAGAGTGGTGAGAATGGTTCACAAAAAAGGAGCATGGGGAAATTTGGGAGAATGATGGAATTCTTCTACATCTTGATTTTCAGTGTTGTTACTTGACTGCTTGCATTTGTCACAAATCAAAGAACTGTCACTAAAAAGGATACATTTTACTATATACAAATCATTAATTTTTAAAAAGACACTGTTAAGAAAATAAATAGGCAAGATTTAGACAGAAGAAAATATTTATAAAGTACATTTCTGACTTGTATTCGGAATACATAATTAACTCTACAATTCAATAATATAAACATTTTCTTTTAAAATGGGCAAAATATACGAGGCAAGATATTTCACAAAAGTATATAAATGATAAATGACTGCATGAAAAGATGCTCCACATCGTTGGTTACGACGGGGAGGCACATTAAAGTAAATGCAATACAACACACTCAATAGAATGGCTAAAATTAAACAGAAAAAAAGCTAACACCACCAAGTGATGTCAAGGATGTGAAACAAATTAAACTCTCATACCTTACTTGTGGAAATATTAAAAATGGTACAGTCACTTTGGAAAGCAGTTTGGCAGTTTCTTATAAAGTTAAAGCTATACTTACCATGTAACTCAAGCAATCCCAACCCCATTTCTATTCCTTAACAATCCCATTCCTAAATATTTACTTAACAGAAATAAAAACATATGTTTCTGCAGACTTGTACTCAAATGTTCATATAAGTTTTACTCATAAAAGCCATAAACTGGAAACATCCCAACTGTACAACAATTGCTGAATGAATAAACAAACTGGTATAGCCAAACAATGAAATACTACTCAGCAATAAAAAGAACTGATACTCACAACAATGTGAACAGATCTGAAAAGCATTATGCCAAGTGAAATACTGCACACACAAAAGACTACATACTGTATGATTCCATTTATAAGGCATTCTAAAAATAGCAAAACTTGTAGTGACATAAAGCTAATTAGTGGTTGCCAAGGTCCAGGAATAGGGAAAGAGAATTGACTTCAAAGGAGTACAAAGGAACTTTCTGAAGTAGTGTACATGCTCTTTATCAAAATTTTTGGTCACAGTTACATAGCTGTATACACTTGTTCAAATTCATTGAATTTTACACTAACTATTGGGGAATTTTATCATGTTTAAAATTAAACTTTTGCTAGACCTCTTCAAGTTCTTTTCATAACCATAGAACAATTAGAAAATAAAGAAAAGTCAAAAACAATTTTTAATAACCCTAAATCCTACTGTCCAGACACAATAACCACTATTAGTATTTTGACATACATCATCTTAGATATTTTTCAATATAAATATGAACTTTTGGTAAAAACTTTAATAGAATTAAATTCTTCACACTGTTCAGAAGCTTTGTTAAATTCTAAAATATATCACAAATATATTTCCGTTTCAATAAGTTCATCATATACATTAAGAAAAAAAGAAAATGACAAGTTACACTCTGATTCTCCTAATTGTTAGTGAACACTAAAATTTCCTACTGTATTATGTCTTTTTGTTGCCATAAATTATTTGAATATTTGTAAGACTTGTTTTTATTAATATGCAACTCAATTCACAGGTCTTAGATTCTCCAAGGAACGTATTTTTTAGTTTTGCTAAGCAAAATTCAAAGAAACCTTTTATAAAAATATAACATAATCTTAACTTTTATGGGATGACAAGACAACTAAAAAATAACAGTTAACACTAAATAAACATTAAAAAATAATTTTTTGGAAGCGAGAAAAGATTATTTGTTGCCATCAACTCTTTCTACTTTAGGAGAAGATGCTGTACTTCCACACAAAAAGGGCCACTCTATTTAAACAGTTTTTTAAAAAATTTTTATTGTGAAAGAAAAAAGAAACCACAGGGTTTAAAATGTAATGAGTGATCCTATTAGTTCCACCAGACTAAAATCATACAGTCTACGTATGTGGTCTTTCAGCCACATCTGTCATGACCCGTTTTTACATCACAAAATGTAAAATACTAAGCAATAATTTACTACATCAGACCTGGGAAAGTATTCATCATTTGATTTTTCCCTAAAAGAAAAATTAGTTCATAGGAAGACAGGTGACAGTTCCTTCTTCGCAGTGTGCACTCAGGACTTAGCATTTTAGAATCAAATCCTAATGTAATACGAGCAACAAAGAGAAAATCGTAATGAAAAAGGATTAAATAAAATGGAAAAAAATCTCAATCATGATTTTCTTAAAATTCAAATATTTTGCTTGGCTAGAAAACACAGATCAATTATTTAAAATATGTAAAAATGTATACATATATTACCACATAGTATATGCTCAATAAATAGCACTCATTATTTTAAATAATTCACAAATCACATTTTTATTAAGCATTTGTAAAGTGATCTGATATTTCTTTCAAAAGCTCTGTTACACTAAAATAGACTTTTTACTTAATATAAAATGTATAGTCTAGAAAAGGCTGTATGTTTTTTATTTCATTGCATTAATTATTTCTTTGACTTATCTGAAATTCATATTCATTCCTTTTTGGAAAATTTCTTTACATAATATTATTTGACTCATCAAAAAAACACAGACCTATAATTTCCCCTACTAAAAAAGGTTGACTATTAGTTCAAATTTTTAAAGGTTTAAATTTAAAAATATTAAAGGGTAATTAATTCTAAAAAACACTGGGTACATAATTCTACAATAGATAAACTATTTACAGTGATTCTAAAACCACTGAAAAAGACTTGCATATTTGATATATAAACAAGCATCCAAATCTTATACACTTGTCAGTCTTTTAATAATGAAGTCGGAGAAAATAAATTCACAGACACCCAAGTGAATTGGCAACTGTAAGTGACAGAAGCCCTTCTAAATCCTCTGTTTACACTGGGGATTAGTGGAGTAGATTTTGAGTTGCACACTGAACAGTCCATGGTCAAGGGAACCTGCTCCCTGTCAGCCCGCAGGGCATAAGGACAAAGCATGGTCCTGGTAGGAAGTGACCCATAAACGTATTCCTACCCAGGATTTATACAAAGCCAGTCTGCCTCACAGAAACTCCATATGACCATTAACTGCCCTGCAAGGCCTGCCAGGAGGCCTAATTACAGGTCTACAGAGCCCAATAACAAAAGCTGAAGGGTTTTAGCCTAGGGATGATCTGCTTTATACTGACTTGAGAGAGTCCATATAGAGGACCCAAAAGAAAGAGGTTTAGCTTTAAAATTCTCCCCAGAGATCTAGCATTGTACTCAAGTCTAGAAAGCCCACATGCAACATACTTCAGCTAGGCTTAAACATATCACCCTCTCAAAATTAACATTCAACTACTGTCTGCTTAACATCTGCTCAAACATGGCAAGTTGCTGTGACATTGTTAGACTCTAGCTGATAGCTTTCTTCTTCTTACTAAATATTATTAGGGGTAAATAATAGTCATTCAAACATAAATGTGTAACTGACGTTAAAATTAATAACTTATACTTTTAAAAAGCAATTTACTTAATATTTCTCTTTAGGAAACACTAATTTTACCTTTTTGGATTAACACAAAGCCAAAAATTATGATCATTGTTGGAAACTGGAAGTTAACATTATCAATTTGATTTTACATTAAAACTATTTAGTTTTATATGGAATTTCTGAAGTTTGTATAACCATACTTAATAGGAAAAAAGGCTTTAACCAATGCCCAAGTCAATTAAACTATTGAAGGTTTTATTCATTTGTTTCTCTATGAAAGCACTCTTCTTAATTCCTGATAATATCTTTTAACAGCATAAGCATGCTGGTACAAGGAGGATATGTGGCTCAACTTTTCTTCTTTAATTATCTGATAAAGCCACCCTGCTGATGCCATAAAAAACTACTAATACACCTACTAGCTAACATTTATAGAATGCTCAGTTATGTGCTAGTTGCTATTCTAGAGATTTTATTGTATTAATTTGTTTAGTTCTCATAAAAACTCTATAAGGTACTTATTATTATTACTATTATTATTCCCACTTTGTAAATGAAAAACTGAAGTCAGGCTTTGACAACTACCCTAGGGTTTCATCAGTAAACAGGGAGCTAGGAAGGGCACCCAGACCGTCTGACTTGAGAACTTCACCACCACACTATACTGTCTTTCATACTAATTGCTAATATGTACTGAATACTAAACTATGTATCAGGTGTTGTACTGTTTTACAAACGTCAACTTATTTAAACTCTATACCAACAATGTACTATGAGTTATGTACTATTTATTAATATCTCCATTTTACAGATGAGGGAATTAAAGGGCAGTAAAGGAGAAGTGATCTGCCTAAAGTGTGAAAATTGGTTAGTTAAGCTGGATATAGATCTGGACTACCAACATACAATCAAGTAGAAGTCTACATGGGAAAAAAAAGAAGCTTAAAAACTATTTATTTATATGAAATAGAAATTAAGTCTTCAATCTCTTGCTCTTTTTTGAGGTTTGCCCTAACATGAAACCTTTCTCACAATTAATCAGCCTATTTCTCATAGCCACAGATCAGTGGCAGGAAACCTACAAACAAAACCTCTGTGAGCTTTAAATCAGGGTAAAGCAGAGTAGCTTTCTATGCTCCCCGGAAACAGTACAACATTATCAAGGCAATCTCATTTGTAATTCCTTGAATCACAAATATTTAACTCTAGAATGGACTTTAGAGAAGTGCTGTGACTTCTACCACCACATGGCTATGAAGAAAGGGTCAGAACTTGGCTTCCAGGTACTTAATGGGCAACTAAGAGAATAAAATCTCAGTTTAACATGCTGCAGAAGAATTGGGATGGGGTGAGACACTTATGGAGTATTCCTAAGCACAGCTAACACCTGCATATAGTGCGTTTGTGTACTTAACTAATCCGTGTTTCTACAACACCTAACCAGCTTCTCACCCAAGAAGGGTCACTGAAATGCATGTCCAGAGCTAGGTTTAAAAATAAAATATTGGTCATAACATGAAAACAAAATGTTTGTACCCCCATAATATCCTGAAACACATAGATATAGATAAATAAATAAATAAAATATTGGCAAAATTCAAAAAAAAGAATAAAATAATGATGATCATAAAACATTATCCTAGATTTTCCAAAGTTAGAAATTTAGCTACTGTGAACATTCTATACAATTAGGGGAAAAGACACTTTTTCCTGAATGAAAGCTTAATCCTTTCATATAATCAAAAAAAACTTCCTTTAGAATCAAAGGCTTGAGGACAGAAATGATTTTATTGAAAGGTAATTGTAGAACTAAGCCTAACAGAATAAGGTATGCGTTTGGTAATATTTTCTATCAGCCTTCTTCCTACCCAACATAACTGAGGAATTTAACCCACAGATAGAAATAGCTCAAGAGTCATAAGCCACTAGAGTTGAGTTCTGGTTCTGCCACTTATTAACTATATATAATTTATTACAAGTTATTTAGGCTTTCAGGATATTTGTAAAATGGAGTGAATTAGTTCTCCACACAGTGATATGAGTCAAAAGATAAAGATTTATGAAAGTGATTTGAAAACTCTAAGGCACAATACAAAAGGTTGTAGGTATTACTCAGGAAATGGAATAATTATTTCACGATTTTTATGATAAGTTGTTTTACCATATATGTAGTAAAAGAAATTTCTACCCTTTCTTATAACATTAGAAATATAATTTTAAAGGTTGTATGTGTCAATAATTATATTAAAAGTAAAATATTAAGAAGACTTCAAAGAAAATTATGCCTTGAAAATTGTGTGAGAAGAATTGTCTTCTCATGCTGATGAAAAACATTCATGTTTTGGAAAGTATTTAATGTCTGTATGATGCTGGGCATGATATCTAAAATCAAAGTCATAGCATTATTGTACCATTGAGAAACAAAACAAATAGCATTTTAAGGTTAGATGATATTCAGAACACACAGTCCAATGAGTTGCCTCAATGTAATTGGAATTATTAAATGACACTGACATCATTTCCTTTAGAATGATGAACATCTCAGCCTAAACATTATACCTTATAGAAAAATGAAAAAGGATCATAGTCTTAAATGTAAAATGTAACACAATAAAACTTTCAGAGGAAAATGTTAGAAAAAAATCATGATCTGGGATTAGTCAAAGAATTCTTAAACATGCCCCCAAAAGCACAGTACACAAAAGAGAATAATAATAAATTGAACTTCATCAAAATGACAATTAAAATTGAAGCCAATTTTATAAATAAAAACATAAAGAATGAACTTTTAGCATAATATTTACCAATTTACTATAGCAATAAATAAGATAATATAAGGACATACATATAATCTAGATCTCATACATTTTGAGTATATAGGAGTTTTCTCTTTGACTCATCTGTAAGCATGCTAACAGCCTAGGAAATATTTGCTACTTTTTCATTTCATAAAAGTTAATTATTGACACTTACCAGCAGCTTCAAGAACTAGCTGTAGTCTGGCTTTGGCCTGTTCAGCTGGTGGCTAAAAAATAAATAAATAAATAAAATTAAAAAAAAATAAATCAATCAACCATAAAAGACAGTTACAGGTCAGTTTTAATGATAGATCTTTAAATTAATGCATATTTATACAAGCATCAGAAAATTTAGAGAGCTTTATCATAATCAATATTAATATCATCCATATCTTGCATCTTGCACATATGATGCAAGAATGATGTTCTTTCGATTTTTTTCCTAGAAGAAGTTTTGTTTACTACCCAACATTGTACCAATCAGCAATAACATAAATAACTGCAATTTAACAATGAGGCAAAACACACACATTTAAAAACATATTCTCAAGTCATGCTATTTCTTTGTATATGGAAACATGCACATGACCTATTAGAATTTAAATATTAATAGCAACTTGAAGTTCAATAGTTCAGGCAAGACAGACCCTAAAACCAAATATTTTCTGTTTTCCTAACTGGATTAGTAAGGAGCAATTGTGATGAAGAGAGGATACAATGTGATTTATATGCTTTCAGTTCCTACTAACTGCCCTAAAATTATTCTTTTCAGTGAGCCTTGATTTAATACAGTTGACTATGCTGAAACTACTTTCCTACAGTGACTTTATTCTGAGATTTTTTGATAACATATTGATAGTATCCAAACTTTAACATGGGTTGTTATCAAAGTTATGATTTTCATGAAAGATCTGTTAAAAACTCTTCTTAAGACTTGACTTTACTACATTTATAAAGATGTCAGCAATAAACTAAATAAACTAGGTAAATAAACTGAATCGTCCCATTTTTATATGTGAAAGTCATCATTTTGGAATTAACAATTTATGTGATACATTACAATGTTTTGCTATTCGTAAAAAAACCCAGCTTGAATGAAAAGAAATAATGGGAAATAGAAAGAAGATGCTATACTCAGAAAAGTTTAAGAATTCAAATGGTGCTTCTGAAAAACCTGTAAGAAACAAGATGGGGGAGTGGTAAATGTGACAAATGAGAAGACAGGGAAAGCCTTTTATATCACTGAACAGGGATTAACAAACTATAGCCCTAGACCAGCAACCTAGTTTTGTAAGTAAGTTTTATTGGAATGCAGGCACACCATTTGTTTATATATTGTCTATAGTGGTTTTTGTGCTCAACTCAAAAACAGGAGTATTTGTAGCAGGAACCTTAGGACCAGAAAAGCCTAAAATATCTAATATCTGGACCTTTAAGGAAAAATTTGCCAACTCCTGCCATAGAAGATGGGAAGGCTTAGAAGAATTTTAAGCAGAGAGGTGATGTGATCAGATCTACACTTTGATACATCATTCTAGCAATATGTTTGAGGATGAATTAAAAAGAATATTACTAGAGGCAAGGAGCTCAGTTAGGTGGCAATTAAAGAACTCCAGGTGAGACGATGAGGGCCTGAGCCGAAGCAGTAGCAAAAAGGTCAAACAGGAAAAATCAGATTTGAGAAACTGGTAAAATGAAAGGACTGACTGGATATGAGAGAAGGAGTTGACAAACAAAAAAGAGTACTTTATGTCATATGTTCATAGGGAAAATGTACGTAAGCATGCTTTTCAAAGTTATAAAATATTGGAAATATGTGATATCAAATTAAAATATCACAGCAAAATATCAATAGAAGACTATGATATCTACTGAATATAATCTAACAGTCATAAACTAAAATGCCTACAGGCACCAAGCAGTTAACACAAACATTCATGACAATAAATGGCAAATGACACTTGACATTAGCATCAGGGAGCACAGAGAGCGGACAACTGTGGAGCACATGCCCGACCTAAAGGAAGCAGCTATCCTCAAATACCAACTGATTGCTGCTATGCAGAAATGCAAGCCCAGGGTCATGAAATCTGTTAACTTTTCACAAGTATTTAAGTCATCATGAAAAACAACACAGGACTGTGTGGAACAAACATAGAACTTCTGTAGGGCAGGTTCAACTCCAAGATAGTTTGTAATCTCTGTCATGCACAGTAGAAACTCGATACATTGTGCAATATGACATAACTAGAATGGCAAGAAGGAAATGATATTCTGACTAGCAGGTCCTAAGCAAGCTAAGAATTATGAAGCATACATTTCAGAGTGTCCTTGTAAGCAGTTTCCTTTGATAGAAAAATCTTACACACTTTATTTCACGGGAAAGAGTTTTTTGTATTCATAAGAAAAGATATTTTTAACAATTAAAAAATATTTAGGACATAGAAAAAATATACAGAAGAATGTGTACCTAACATCCAATAAAACACTAACAATATTGTTTAAGTCTTCTACCCCATGAAATTTTCCTCCATAGCAGCCCTCTTCCTCCCATCATTTATAATCACTATCTTCAAAATATGGTGATTACCATTCCTAAAGAAAGATTCTTGATGGCTAAAGTCTATGATAAAAACATTTGCTAAAATTTATTTATTTTTCACTAATTATTCCAACAGTCTATAATATAGGACTCATATTTCAAAGATAAAGAAAACCAGGAAATAAGAATAGTTTAGTAATTCGCTTCCACTAGTAAATGATGGACTGAAATTAAGACTCTGACTCCAAATCTCAGGATCCTTCTAAGTAAGTCACTAGGATACTCATGAAGTCAAAGCAATTAATTTAAATAGATATAAATGCATAAGAATAGAGTTTTGATTCTGTTTAAAAAAATGTCTAAAATAACACAACTGATCCAATAAATGAATATGATTCCATTCTAAATATATTTGCGTATGCAGATATAACTTGCTAAATTTTATTTATGAAATACAGGGTGAACTCCAAATATGGGGACAAATGTATTGTTAGATTGACCAGATGTTTAAAAGTAATCTGTATTTTATAAATATTTTTACTTTGCTCAGATTCATTGCTCAAGCATTTTTCTTGGACAGGGTATTTTGTCCATCTGCAAATATGTTTTTTTTTTTTTACTGTGACTGGTGAATAAGGTGAACGGATATGGAATTCTTGGGCTGCAGTCTTTTATTTCAGTCACCTGCCTCTCAAATCCTTCCCAAGGGCTTTGTTTCTAGGCTTGAGTTTGTCTCAGAAGAGGGAAAGAATCACAACACATTGCTTGGCTGGAAACCTCTGTGCCCACCTGCGTATCTGCATCAGTAGCTGCTTGGCTCAGAAAAAGTAGCTCAGTTGAAAAGGGGAATGGAGAGGAGGCAGTCTGATTTATATTGCCATCGTTCTGGCTGCTATTTATAGTTTTTTTTAAGAAAAGATTAAGGAGAAAGAAGAAACTGAATATAGAGTTAAAAATTTTTTACACCAATACATACTTAGTTATGCATCATCATACTACCTGGCTTAGAATGAAAATACTTTTGGGGCTTGAATGCCAACATTTCTAATGTTTTAGCTATTTTAGCATGTATTAGATTCCAGGAACACTATGAATTCCACCTGAAATTGGTAAATGGTACTCATATTAATCAGAAACAGAAATTATATCTTAATGAATAAATAGAAAATAATACCAAATACAAATGCATGGACACAGTAATTTTTCAAAGAATTTTTAAACAAGGACATGTTTAAGAGTACAATGTCACAATTATATTGTATGAAGGAAACTTATGGAGAAAAATTATATTCATTATAAAACAATATTGCTACAGGGGGAAGACCATGTGATGACACAGAAAGAAGACAGCCATCTACAAGCCAAGGAGACAGGCTTCGGAAAGAACCAACCCTGACAACACCTTGATCTTGGGCTTCTAGCCTCCAGGACTGTGAGAAAATAAATTTCTGTTGTTTAAGCAAAACAAACAAACAAACACACTCCAATATTCTTCACATCAACCTTAGTAGTGCATCATTAAAGAATACCACCAAAATGGAATTATAGAGAATATAAATATGGTTCCCCTAAAAACATAAATGTTAGTATTGACATTAGTAGAAAACTAAGAACAATGTGAACTTTTACTATAAGTCTTTAAAGGCTGTATTAAGTTTAAAGTTGATTATTGTGCTATGGTATGATAAACAAAAGAATTAATATAGATACCATACCATAATTATAACTCATTTAAAGAAAACTGTACTGCTGCTAGAAATTCTTATCCCTATAAGGCTTAAAGTTGCTAAAATTTTAGCAATTTTAGCTAAAATTGGAGGAGGGGGAGTTGGTAGTCTTTCTGCTGCTATGGATTCTCCAGAATTGCCCTTCTTCTTTCCCTACTTAACTCCATTTGTGAGCCCTAGGGTTAGAGAAGAGAATCCACTTTCTTAAGGAAAAGAAGAAGCTCCTAAGATTAGACCAAAAGATAGGCTGGTCTCATGATGGCTTGTGGAGATGACCATTCTCGATGTCTAGACTTTTTCCTTTGACTCTGGATATACTCTTATTTAGTCTCATTCCCTGAGTTCCTTACAGATATTCTGCATGTCTAGAGTTTCAAATCACTGCCAAAGCTAACATTCAAAACCAGTACAATCCCTTGAGCAATGACTACATAAAAAGAGAGGAGAAAAAGAAGCCTATCCTTACATAAACCAGTTTACACACTAAACTGTTTAAATTATTTGTTTACCTTTCTCACTTCTGTTCATACTCAGCTCCCTGAATCCCTGGCCACCACTGTGAAAATTCTGGAAGTTGATAAAGGTAAAGCCATTCCATCTGCCAGCAACAGTTTTGAGGTTGTTAAGGACAGAAAAGTACAAAGTCTGAAAGAAAGATTGTGACTGAGCTAAAGAGAGAACTCAAACTTGGAAACAAAATTAAACTAGCAACATTTCATAAAATCAAAATTAGGATTAGATTATACAGTTTTCAGATTTATCCTCAATTACATATTATCATATGCTCTCTTTATACAAAAAAGAATATACAGTAACCTTTAATCTACTTATAACAGAGTAATTGAAACCTCCTGTTTAAAAAGAATTTACAGTTGAAATATTTTCATACTTGAGATGTTGTAGGCAAATGGTGTTTGTTAGGGTATTATTGGACCCTTACAGAGTCTTGTCATTACATTCAACTGTTTGAAATTTATTACTTTCATTTGTTCAAAAAATTTTATGAACCACTTATATGTATAACGTTATTTTGCTACAAGTTGAGGATAAAAAGATAAATAGACATAATTTATGACTTCAATGATCTTACAGTATACAATTAGTGAGATAATAAAAATAACAATGTTAAGAAAGAAATTACTATTTATTAAATTTCTACATTGCGCCAAGCATGTGGGTTATTTCTATCTTTTCTTAAAAACTTTTCAAACAGTTTTATTGAGGTATAATTGAACCACTAACACAGTCCATATATTTAAAGTATATGGCTTTTAAACTCAGCACAATTATTTTGAAACTCATCCATGTTGTTGTGTCTATCAGTAATCCATTCCTTTTTGTTGCTAGGTAGTACTCCATTGTAAGGATATATTAATGCCATAATTTCTTTATGCATTTGTCAACAAATATTCAATGTGTTTCCAATTTTTGCTATTATAAAAATGTTATGAACATTCAGGTACAAATCTTTTTATAAATATGTGCTTTCATATTCCTGGGTAAATGTCTAGAATTGGAATGGGTAGGTCATATGGTAAATACATGTAAAACTCTTTAAGAAACTACCAAACTATTTTCAAAGTGATTTTCCTTTCCCAGTAGTAGTGTATGAGAGTTACAGTTGCTCCACATCCCAGTTATCACTTGCTATAGTCAGTCTTTTTAATTTCAAAATTCTAAAAGGTCTGTGGTGGTACCTTCCTATGGTTTAAATCTGTATTTCCCTACTAACTAATGATGTTGAGCATCTTTTCATACACTTATTTATCATCTATATATCTTCCTTGGTAAAACTGATGTTCAAATCTTCTGCCAATTTTTTATTAGATTGCCTTTTTAATATTGAGTTTCCAGTAATTTATCCCACATGTAGTTTTGTAAATTTTATGTGGAAAATGCAATGGACTTTCAATGAAGTCCAAGCCATCAATTTCTTCTTTTATGAATCATGCTTTTTCAGTGTCAGATCTAAGAAATCTTTATCTAATCCCAATTCACAAAGATTTGCCCTGTATTTATACCTAAAAGTTTCATAGTTTTATGTTTTACATTCAATTTTATGAAATGCTTTTAGTTAATTTTTGAATATAGTGCAAGGTATGCATTGAAAACCTTTTTTTTCCTTGGAGTACTGTATATGACTATCCAATCGTTCCAGTATCATCTGCAGGAAAGATTATCATTGCTCCACTCAACTGCCTCTGCACCTTTGTCAAAAAATCAATTTGCCACATATATGTCAACATATACATATGAGTCTCTTTCTAGACTCTTATTCTGATTCTTTGATCTGTTCTCAATCTTGATGCCAATACTACACTGTCTTGATCACTATTGTTTTATATTAATTCTTGAAATCAGGTAGAGTAACTACTCCAACTATCTTCTTTTTTTGTATATATATTATTTCTTTATTCATCTGTCAATGGACATTTAGGTTGTTTCCCAATAAACATTGGATTGATAATATCTCTTCAAGATCCTGATTTCAATTCTCTTGGACAAATACCCAGAAGTGGGATTACTGGATCATATGGTAGTTCTATTTTAATTTTTTGAGGAAGTTCCATACTGTTTTCCATAGCAAGCTGAACCATTTTATATTGCCAAAAAAGTGTACAAGGGTTCCAATTTCTCCACTTTCTTACCAAAACTTGTTATCTTTTATTTTTATAATAGCCATCCTAACAGGGGTGAGTTGATATATCATTATGGCTTTGATTTGCATTTCTCTGACAAGTAGTGATGTTCAGTATCTTTTCTTATACCTGATGGCCACTTATATGTCTTCTCTGAAGAAATGTCTCTTCAAGTCTTTATAGATAATTTTTAAAATCAAGTTATCAGTGTTTTTACTATTGAGTTGTAGGGGTTCCTGATATAGTCTGTCAATATCACATAAATGGTTTGCAAATATTTTGTTCCAACCCACAGGCAACCTTTTCACTCTGCTGATTGTTTCCTTTGCTATGGAGAAGTTTTTCAGTTTGACATAGTCCCAAAAGTTTATTTTTGCTTTTGTTCCCTGGGCTTTTGATGTCATATCCATGACATCCTTGCCAAAACCAATGTCATGAAGCTTTCCCCGTATGTTTTCTTCTATGAATTTTACAGTTGCAGGTTTTATGTTTAAGTCTTTCATCAATTTTAAGTTGATTTTTGTGTATAATGTAAGATATGCTTGTGGATATCCAGTTTTCCCAACACCATTCATAGAAGAGATGATGTTTTCCCCATTGTGTGTCTTGGTATTCTTATCAAAGATAAGTTTACCATCTATATGTGGATTTTTTTCTGAGCTCTCTATGCTATTTCATTGGTCTATATGTGTGTCTATATGCCAATATGCATTTTAATTATTATTGCTTTATATTTTGAAATCAAGAAGTGTGATGTCTCCAACTATGTTCTTATTCAAGATTGCTTTGTCTATTTGGGTACTTTTGTATTTCCATATGAATTTTAGAATTATTTTTTGATTTCTGTAAAAAATTGCAATTAAATTTTGATAGTGATTGCATTGAATCTGTAGATTGTTATGGGTAGTATGAATATTTTTAAGAATATGAAGTCCTGCAATTCATAAACACAGGATGTCTTTACCTTTGTTTGTATCTTTTTAAATTTCTTTCATCAATGTTTTACAGTTTTTAGTGTACAAGTAGTTCCCTCCTCAAGTTTATTCCTATGTAGTTTATTCTTTCTGATGCTGCTGTAAATGGAATTATTTTCTTTATTTTCTTTTTGGATAGTATGTTGTTAGAGTATAAAAATATAACCGATTTTTGTATGTTGATGTTGTACCCTGCCACTTTTCTGAATTCATTTGTTAATTCTAACAGTTTGTGGAATCTTTAAGGTTTTCTGTATGTAAGATCAGGTCATCTGCAAATGGAGATAATTTAATTTCGTCCTTTCTGAGTTGAATGCCTTTTAGTTCATTTTCTTGCTTATTTGCTCTGGCTGGGACTTCCAGTACTATGTTGCATAGAAGTGGTGATACAGGATATGGTATCCTTACCTTCTTCCTGATTTCAGAGGAAAAGCTTTCAGTTTTTCACTGTTGAGTATGATGTTAGCTGTGGATTTATCATATATGGACTTTATTATGTTGAGGTACATCTATACCTAATTTTTTGAGAGTTTTTATTACAAAACAATGTCAAATTTTGTCAAATGTTTTTTCTTCATCTATTGAGATGATCATATGACTTTTTTTCTTTCATTCTGTTAATGTGGTACAATATATATTATTATATAACTATGTGTGTTGAACTATCTTTGCATCCCAGGCATAAATCCTGATTGATCATTGTGTATTATTTTTTTAATGTGTTGTTGAATTCAGTTTGCTAGTATTTTGTTGAGGATTTTTGCATCTATATTGATCAGAGATATTGGCCTATAGTTTTCTTTTCTTGTGATGTTTTTGTCTGGCTTTAGTATCAAGGTAATGTTGAGGTGTCATAAAATGAATTTGGAAGTGTTCCCTCCTCTTCAATTTTTTGAAAGAATTTGAGAAGGATTGGCAATAATTTTCTTTTAAATGTTTCATAGAATTCACCAGTTAAACCATCTCACCCTGGTATTTTCTTTTTTGGGAAATCTTTTATTACTAATTCAATTCCCTTACTATTTATAGATCTGTTCAGACTTTCTCTTTATTCATGATTCAGTCTTGATAGGTTGTATGTTTCTAGGAATTTATCCATTTCTTCTAGGTTATCTGATTTGCTGGATTATAACTCTTCATAGTAATCTCTTATGATTCTTTTTATTTCTGTTGTAATGTCTCCACTTTCGTATCTGATTTTATTTATTTGAGTTTTCTTTCTTTTCTTCTTAGTTATTCTAGCTAATAGTTTTTAAAATTTTTAATCTTTTCAAAACACCAACTCTTAGCTTTGTTGATTTTCTGTATTATTTTTCTATCTCTATTTCATTTATTTTTATACTAATCTTTATTACTTCTTTCTTTTTGCTAACTTAGGGCCTAGTTTGTTCTTTTTTTCTATTTCTTTAAGTGTAAAGGTAGGTTGTTTGAGATCTTTCTTCTTTTTCATACAGGCATTTATTCCTATAAATTTCCCTATTAGTTCAGCTTTTGCTGCCTCCCATAAGTGTTGGCATATTGTATTTTCATTTGGCTCAATATATTTGCTAATTTCCCCTTTGATTTCTTCTTTGATACACTGGTTTTTCAAAAGTGTGTTGTTTAATTTCCACATATCCATGAATTTTCCTGCTTTCCTAATGCTATTGAATTCTGATTTCCCTCCATTGTCAGAAAAGATACTTGGTATGATATCGATCTTCTTAAATTTGTTAAGACTTGTCTTCTTCCTATCAATAGATGCATAAAAAGCAGTCAACAAAAGTCAGCACCCTTTTATGATAAGAACACTTAACAAAATAGGCATAGGTGGGACTTACCTGAAAATGATAAAAGCAATATACCACAAACCCAAGCCATCATCATACTGGACAGGGAAAAATTGAAAGCATTCCCACTTAGAATGGAACCAGACAAGGATGCCCACTATCACAACTTCTATTCAACATAATCCTGGAAGTCCTAGCCAAAGCAATCAGACAAGAGAAGGAAATCAAGGGCATCCAAAGAAGAAGTGAAACTATCACTCTTTGCTGAAGATATGATCTTATATCTAGAAAACTGCAAAGATTCTGCCATGAGACTACTGTAATTAATAAACAAATTCAGCAAAGCCTCAGATTACAAAATCAATGTACACAAATCAGTAGCATTTATATATGCAATAACAGTCAAACTGAGAACAAAATTAAAGACTCAATACCCTTCACAATAGCAACAAAGAAAATAAAATACTTGGGAATATATTTAACTAAGGAGGTAAAAGACCTATACAGGGAGAACTATAAAACACTGAGGAAAGAAATAGCAGAGGACATAAACAGATGGAAAACCATACCATGCTCATTGATCTGCAGAATCAACATTGTTAAAATACCTACACTACCCAAAGTGATCTACAGATTCAATGCAATCCCCATTAAAATACCAACATCATTTTTTGAAGATCTAGAAAAAATTATTCTATGCTTTGTTTGGAACCAGAGAAGACCCCATATAGCAAAAGCAACCTTAAGCAAAAAGAACAAATTGGAGGCATAAATTTACCAGACATCAAGCTATACTACAAGGCTATAGTAACCAAAACAGCATGTCATTGGCACAAGAACAGAGACATAGACCAATGGAACAGAACAGAGAACCTAGACATAAAACCATCTTCATATAGCCATCTGATCTTTGACAAAGCAGACAAAACATACAATGGGGAAAAGAATTCCTATTCAATAAATGGTGCTGGGAAAACTGGATAGCCACATGTAGAAGACTGAAACAGGATCCACACCTTTCACCTCTCACAAAAATCAACTCACAATGGATAGCAGACTTAAACCTGAGGCATGAAACCATAAGAATTCTAGAAGAAAATGCTAGAAAAACTCGTATAGCCATCGACCTAAGCAAAGAATTTATGAAGGAGACCCCAAAGGCAATCACAGCAACAACAAAAATAAATAAATGAGACCTGATCAAGTTAAAAAGCTTCTGAACAGCCAAGGAAACAATCATCAGAGCAAACAGACAACTTATAGAATGGGAGAAAATATTTGCATGCTATACATCCAACAAAGGGCTAATAACCAGAATCTATATAGAACTCAGGAAAATCAGCAAGAAAAAATCAAACAACCCCATTAAAAGTTAGCAAAGAACATGAACAGAAACTTTTCAAAAGGAGATAAACTAATTGTCAAGAAACATGAAAAAAATGCTCAACATCTCTAATCATCAGGGAAATGCAATCAAAACCACAATGAGATATCACTTAACTCCAGTGAGAATGGCTTTTATGAAAAGTCCCCAAACGACAAATGTTGGCGTGGATGTGGAGAGATAGGAACACTCATACACTGCTGTTGGGATTGCAAACTAGTACTACCTCTATGGAAAGTAATGTGGAGATACCTCAAAGAACTAAAAGTAGAAATACCATTTGATCCAGCAATTCACTGGGCATCTATCCAAAGAAAAAAAAAAGACATTCTGTAACAAAGACATCAATAGATTAGACATAGCCAAGGAAAGAATCAGTGAGTCTGAAGATATTCCAATAGAAACTTCAAAAACTGAAATACAAAGAAAAAAAGGAATGAGAAAGGTGAAACAGAATATTCAAGAACTGTGAGATAATTACAAAAAGGATAATATGCATAGTGGGAATACAAAAAGGATAATAAAGACAGAAAGGAAAAAATAAATATTTGAAGTAATGATTGAGAATTTTTCAAAATTAATGACATACACCAAACCATAGATTCAGGAAGATACTGTAAGGAGAATAGAAAGACTGGTAGAAAAACATTTATAAAACATATCTGATAAAGGACTTGTGCCCAAAATATACAAAGAATTCTTAAGCCTCAACTATAAGAAAACAGACCCAATAAAAAAATTGGACAAAAGATCTGAATAGATGACTCCCCAAGAAAGATACACAGATGGCAAATAAGCATGTGAAAAGATGCTCAACATCATATGTCATCAGGGAAATGTGAATTAAAACAACAATGAGGTATCACTACATACCTAGTAGAACAGCCAAAATCCAAAATACTAGCAACACCAAATACTGGCAAGGATCTAAAGCAAGAGGAATTCTTATTCATTGCTAATGGGAATGCAAAATGATACATCCATTGTGGAAGAGAGTTTGGCAGTTTCTTACAATACCAAACATACTCTTACCATATGATCCAGCAATTGCACTCCTTGGTATTTACCCAAATGAACTGAAACTTATGTTTATACAAAAACTTACACAGAAATGTTTATAGCAGCTTTATGCAGAATTAAACTTGGAAGCAACCAAGACGTCTTTCAACAGATGAGTGGATAAACAAATTCTGGTACATTTGTAGAATGGAAATTTATTTGTCAATTAAAAAACTGAGCTCTCAAACCACAAAAAGACATGGACAAACCTCAAATGCATATCGGTAAGTGAAAGTAGACAATGTTAAAAGTCTAATACTGCATTATTTCAGCTATATGACAAAGGCAAAACTATGGAGACAGTAAAAAGACCAGTGATGGACAGCATTTCTAAAGGAGGGAGGGAAGGAAGGAGGGAGGGATGAATAGGTGGATCACAAGGGATTTTAGGGGAGTGAAACTATTTTGTATGATTCTGTGATGGTGGATACATGTCATTATACATTTGTCAAAACTCATAGAATATACAACACAAAGAGTGAACCCTAATCTAAACTATGGACT
>CAUYRT010013888.1:0-34201 GCA_963574885.1 Lepilemur ruficaudatus
GAATAAAGTCATTAAAAAACAATTGTTTCTGTATTTTCCAAATTATCTATTAGGGAGAAAAAACTTAATTTTTAAAGTTTAACAAGAAAGTGTGGGCTAAGTTTCCCTAGGGAACCAAACATATATTTTACTTTTTATAAAAGGACCTGTGAGAGCTGTTGTTACTTTCTTAGGTGAGCTCAAGAACAAATGACAGGAGACACCAGGGTTGTGCGTGCACAGAGGGAGACCATGAGAGGACACAGCAAGAAGGTAGCTGCCACCTGCAAGCAACGAGAGCAACCAACCCTGCTGACACTTTCATGTTGGACTTCCAGCATCCAGAGCTGCAACTTAAAGTACCTTGAAACGATTTGCTGAACAAGGACTGCATCTAATCAACAGGGCAATGAATACTGAAAAAGGTTCTCTTGAAAAACAAGCCAAGCATCTGAGAGAGAAAGCAGACGATAACCAGGCATACCCAGGCCCCATCACTCACGACAGCAAGAATTCAAACTTGGCCGTCTAGCAGCTCCCACAACCGGTGGCTGCCACTGCATCCTTATAAACCTGTCAGCACGCATGAGGGTGTCTGTGTTCAGGGAAATGAACAATACCATTATTTGAGTCTTATGTGAGGACAACACTATTCTAACACAAAAGATAATATACATGGTACTGTTTATTCAACTGGGGAAAAATAAAACTTTGAGCTTTTCCCTTGGAACTTAAGATGAAATCATAACTCATTTGCCAGGAGGTGGCAGAAATCTGATCCTGCTACTGGAGCTTAAAATAAGAAAACTGTTATAAACAAAGCTAAAATGTTTAAATGATTAATCGTGGAGTTGGGTTTGGTTCTGTTGTTATGATCATTCTGTCGTGGCACTTATGTTCAGCTATATTTGCTCTCACTTTAAATAATGCTTGACAATTCAAAAATTAACCAGTGGTGTGCTGTATAATGTGATGGTGGTTGTCTTCATGTAGAGTCACACAGTTTCTCTTTTTATGCAGGTATTTGTAGTCTTCATCCCATTCAATATGAATAACTTTAAGATGCACTATGGAAAGATGTATGCAGACAAACATGTTTTAAATCAGGTCATGTGAACTAATATTAGGAACAAGTAGTTTTGATATACTCCAGGCATTTAAAACAAAACAAAGCAGTTGTGGGTTTTAAGCTTGATATATTCTTAGCAACTAAGGAGTCATCTTGCCTCTACATATCATTTTCCTAGACTCCACTCTCTGCTGTGTGAATCATGCCCAACCCCATCTGTGTGTTAAAGCCACTCATGGTTTACATCAAGAGTGTTTTTAGTCAGCAGTCCCCATTCTTTTTGGCACCAAGGACCACTTTCAGAGAAGACAATTTTTCCATGGATGGTGGGGTGGGTGGGGAGCTCTGCACCCAGTCCGTCCCTAACAGGCCATCGACTAGTATCAGCCTGTGGCCTGGAGGTTGGGGACCATAGTTTTTAGTAACTGACTCTGGATTTGGGACAGTGAGTAGGGTCAAAATAAATAATGTATGTACATGGCAGGGAAGGGAAAGCCTGTTGGAGTTGCTTATAACTAGCCACACTTTGGACCAGCATGTTGGAATCCAGCATAGAGCAAATGGAGTAAAATTTGGTCAATTTCTCTATGGCAGGGAATAAAACCAGAATAAATAACGGAGAACATACATTGAGTTGCTCTGGGTGTACTATGGTTAAAGATAGTGGTACACTGGTAAGTGGTTTACAACCAGCTATATAGAGGGAGAAATAGCCTTGATATGCAGGCTGTGACAATTTCTGTGGAGTAAAGACTCCCACCATGGCTGATGTGAAGCTACCAATTTGATTCACTAAATGTGGAGTTGGGGAGAAATGTACAGTAGCACACTATTATCTAGTATTTTCATCATATAGATACCACAGATACAAATAGTCTTAAGAGAATAGATAACTTTAAAATGTAGCATAATAATTAGGACGTGATAAGTTTTGAGCATTTATTACCTTTGTTTTTATTATAATTCACTTGATTAGAAGTTTACATAATTAGATTATTAATAATGACTGTGTTTAACAACAGGATGGCAAAATTCCTGAAATTTGCTTTAGCATAGCACTAATTTGACTACACTCTAGGTACCTGAAGTGTGTAACAATTAGATGACAGAATTCAGTAAATGAATAATTCATACACACATATATATCTACATAGATATATTTTTTCCCCTACTTACTTATGACCTGTGTACAAGAAAGAATTCCAAAATCCTTCTTTAAGGTAATTGCTTGGTAAAGTATATACACAATTTAATGACAGCTATACTAATGGACAGTTTTATAGATAACAGACCTAATTTTCAGCATTTATCTCTTAGTCCAGCCACATTCAAGAGAACAATGCGACATAATTTCTGGATTCCTGACAAAGTCATCTAGTAGGCCTGAAAGAACTGCAGTATCGTTCCCAATCTGTCTAGTCAGTGTACAAGATACAAGGTAAGAAAGGAAAAAGAGGGGAAAAGAGAGACTCCCAAAGGATCCCTTCCACAATTAATTATGCAAATCACAAGTAAATTAGACACTAAAAATTTAAGATTGATTGAAAGGCTTGCTCAAATTGCTTTAACTGTGATTCATAAACCAATCACGCAAATTCATATGTTAGGTTGTGTAAAAAAAAATTAGAAAGATGTAGAATGGAATAAGATTACCTTAATTTAAATGTAAAAGACATGGTTGCTGAAGTGTGAGTCTCTTACACTGTTAGCACTAGCCCATCAGATGTTAACAAAATCTGATATGCAACAGTTTTACATATCCCCTTGTGGGAGAAAGATCAACTTGTGATCTGCTTTATAAATCAGCTACAGTGTTAGAGTTAGGCTACTGTAGCTAAATGGCTTTTAGATATGCTTCCTGTTTTAAGCTACCATATTTACAAATGAAAGCTTTTTCAAACCACGGCTTTTAATATAATTTGCATATTTAGTAATACATTGATTAAAATTAAACACGGATTATTGCAATTTATTTCAGAAACAGATGGGATGCATTAAGCGAAAAGCCAGAGCTTTTAAACAGAACAGACTCACTGGCTGACTACTGATGAATGATGAATATAAAAACTTTGTAAATTGGCAAAAAGAAAAAAAAGCCCTTTGCACCCATTTCCTTTCAAGGCTTTCCTGACTAGTGATTCCATGAAATTAGTAATCAAGCTGATTTAGATTGAATAATGTATGTCAAAGGTATGCACCAGCTTAATGATGGCAGATTTCTCAGAAGAAAAAAATCCTTCTACAAACTTTGCATCAGCCTTGTCTACAGGGTATGTGTTCTCAGGTATTCCTAATTACGGATTTGATGGGGCTCACCAGCAGATGGCATTCTTCCATTACATACACTCCTGCTGGACTGCTTTGGTTTTACAGTTCCATGAAGCTTCACCAGCTAGTGTACATTAACCATGAATTCACTCAACGGTAGAGATAGTTGGGTCCAAATATTTGTTTCTGAAATGGCGTACTCTCAAAATAGTCTTGGTTGCTCCAAACCATTTTCATTCTGTTCTCTGTATCCGTTGCTTTGTTGAATTTCATTCACAAAAGCTAAATTTTAGTAAGAATAATGTATAAATCTCTTATGTTAGCCACTTGTCAGTTATTTCATGAAGGTAGAAAAATTAAGCTTTTGCCTCACCCCTCCCTATAGCAGTGTGTTATAATCAATCAGATCACATTACTAAGCTAGGTCAATTATGAAAATAATTTTTGCATATAAGTTTTTCATTTTGTAGAGCACACACATTTTCCAAGTTAATTTGGCAAAATCCAGCTTAGTTTTCTTGGCTATCCAACACTTCTTATTAACCTAGGCAATTAATTCTCAGAATGCCATAAAAGAAAAATCCATGAAGTAGGCAGAGGATTTATTATTTAGTTTAGATGCTTGCTTCCTCCTTGATTTTTTTTTTCAGTTAGAGGTGAAAAGGGACTTGCATCTACAGCATTTAAATAATGTTTATATTATTCAAAACCTTCATTGGACTGTACAGAAATCCTATTAATATGTAGACTCAAATTCAGCAACTTCAATTGAATTGTGTTGCTGAATGTGAACTTGTACTAAAGTCAGACTAAGTCCTAATATTTCCTATTTAATATAAATGCTAATTATAAATTCTCAGAATAAACAAAACTGGGCAGTTTAAAGCACAAATTGCTCATTTCATAATGGATCAACGACACATTTTTCAAAGCAAGAAATCAAATGAAAACTGTTTTTATAGAAAGCTTCAGATGATTTTGTATTTCACAAACACACATGAATATAAAACAAAAAAGGATTGTTTTCATCAAAATCCTGATTACAGTAACACCATGCTGTGGAGGTTTTATTTGGTTATATTTTGTTTTTTAAATATAAAATATTAATGAATATTACCCTCCAGCTTTTTCAAAGTTTGATTAAATACTCAAAAGTACTTAAAAGGTCAGTTCCCAGTTTCGCTGCTATGGATTACTCTAACATGAAATGTTTGTCACCTATTGTGAGTTGTGAAAATCCCCCTGTATCCAATGTGTTTTGTTTGGATTGAGATGGCATGCAGTTGATGGCTGTGACCTTCATGGTGGCTTAGATCCCTGGCTGGCACTGATTTTTGATTTAGTGCCGATCTGCTGCGCTTGTCACAGGCTGCAAGGTGCTTTCCATGCACTAATGGAACAGCTCAAGGGCAGAGGGGCCCTGTAAATGTCTATCTCTCACCAACCACGGGCTAAATAGAGAGGTGAGCTTTCTACATGTGAATGACAGACTCTGAGATTACATGCAGAAGGTAATGCAAAGTTTTAAAACCTGCGCAGACTTGCGAAAATAACAAGCATTTGCAAAGTGCAAACTCTAAGGTTATTCTGCCTGCTAATGAATATGTATCTGCACTGTTAAAATGGAATATTTAACACAAATACTGATAATATATCTTCATTTGGTGGCAGGGAACTAACAATCAGTTGATGTGTCCTCTGGTTCAACTGTAGTTGTTAATAAATTCTCCTATTTAATGATGTCTTCAACAGAAAATTGCATATGTCCAAACTTTTTCCTTCTAAGAAAACACAAAATGATAATTGTTACAGAAAGAGCCAATTTAGAAACAAAATACAACATCTTGGCCTATGTACCATCTTGGCCAGGCATCTTGACCACTCAAGGGTATTCCAGATAGGCAGTAAAAAACAAACACGGGTGAATTTTGCCTTCTAAGCTTACTTGGTCTTGGATAAGAATAATTCATGCTAAGAGGCAATAAACATATTATAAGGACATCTGTAAGTGACCACATCTGATTTATCCTTCAAGACTGAGCTCAAATACTGTTTCCTCCAGAAGCATTTTCTGATTCACCCAGGAACCAATCTCTTCTTCCTTGAAATTCTATGATATTTGATTTGTGCATTTCTTACCGTTATTATTGCTCTTGGACTTGTATGACAGATATGATTTATTTCATTTCCTGCAACAGACTGTAGGCTCCTTAAGTGCAAGTACGGCATCTACTTTATTAATATTTTTATAACCACCACCTTACCTAGTCCTGTGCCTGACACATTATATGTGCTCAACACACATTTGTGGAATGAATGAATGAATGACAACCACATGGCTACAATGTGGTGGCAGTCTCCAGGTTGATGAAATTTTAAAGCTATGAGTATTTGTGGTGATTTTATCACTAACAATGGCTGACTTTCTGTCTCCACTTCTTCAATCACCACACCCAGGTGATGGCCCCTCTTACATTCGCAAGTCTCAATTTAGAGTTTCTGATTTCTCTCTGAATCTGCCTTTCACCAGCAAGACCACGTGCTAGACCTTATTCTCATCTGAGACAAGTCAATAACCAAGCTCACCAGAACAATGCTTCCCTACACACACCATTCAGATCCCTTCGATATGTAATACCCTTAGTGTCCTCGTCTGACCACGGAGTAATTCACAGGATATAAACGTCATTCATTTCTTAGAAGTCTTTGAACTCATCCCATGGGAAATTGCCTTCTTGGTACATGTTACTTTTTGAGACCCTTTGTTTCACAGATTAAATTCACCAATTCTATTGAGTGCCTACTATGCACCAGGCACTAAAAGGTAAATATATTAACAACAGTGTGCACTCTCAGGAGGGAGCAGGCAGTGTGCCAAGAAATACTTGACGCCATGGGAGAAACATGGTGCGCCTTTTTAGATGGGGAAATAAAGTAATTTAAAACATTCTTTTACATTAAAATAAAGAAATAGAATGCAAAATTTACATAAATTTTTAAAATATAAGAATTCAAAAACTTCCCATTTTCAGTAGACTGCTTTTGATCCCTCGAGTGTGAATTCATTCTCTTCTGCCATTCTAGATAGTTCAGTTGAAAATTTTTGATAAGCTGTCTGAAGGAATACATGTTTTGGAATAAGGAGGCCTTGATTAGAATTCCAATTATTCATCTTCCTAATTATGTATCTTTGGGTGACTTATTTAATGACTATATGTGTGAATGTTCTCATCTATAAAATATGCATAATACTATCTACCTTTTAGGGCAACTGTAAAGATTAAATAAATTAATACATGTAACATGTAAAGACAGTACCTAATACATGGTAGGTGGCTCTTCAGGAACTTTATCCATCCCCTGAAAGAGACCTAGCAGATCCTAATATTGTTATTTCACACCTCTGCCACTTTCACTCCTTGTTCCTGAACCACTTAATACTGTCTCCTCCAGAAGCATCTCCTGATTCTCCCAGGAACTAATCTCTTCTTCCTTGAAACTCTATAATATTTGATTTGTACATTTCTTACTGTTGTTATTGCTATTATTATTAACCATCAAATTGCATTCTTTCACAACACATTCATATTCTGCATGTAGAACAGCCCATTAAGACTTCATACTCTGGTGGCTCACGCCTGTAATCCTAGCATTCTGGGAGGCCGAGGCAGGCAGATTGCTCAAGGTCAGGAGTTCGAAACCAGCCTGAGCAAGAGTGAGACCTCATCTCTACTAAAAATAGAAAGAAATTAATTGGCCAACTAAAAATATACAGAAAAAATTAGCCGGGCATGGTGGCACATGCCTGTAGTCCCAGCTACTCGGGAGGCTGAGGCAAAAGGATTGCTTGAGCCCAGGAGTTTGAGGTTACTGTGAGCTAGGCTGACGCCATGGCACTCACTCTAGCCAGGGCAATAGAGCGAGACTCTGTCTCAAAAAAAAAAAAAAAAAAGACTTCATACTCAAGCCAGGCTGGGTGGCTTGCCTCTGTAATCTCAGCTACTCGGGAGGTTTAGGTGGGAGGATTGCTTAAGGCCAGGAGTTCCAGATGAACCTGGACAACATAGCAAGACACTGTCTCTAAAAAAGACAGAAAGAAAAAGATTTCATGGACATCATCGATGATCTACATAGTTTTGTCACCACTTGTAAAACTTTCGAAAGCCCCTAGTTCAATCATTTCATGTTCTAAATGGCCTAGCTTCTTTGTCTCCTTTGCTGGCTGAAATTCTTTTACTGCCCAATTGGACAGGTACTGCATGAAGTTCTAAGCACTCATCTTTCCTCTTGCTACACTTATTCCCCTTTGTGAGCATATCCACTCTAATGGCTTCAACCACCAAGTCTATACCAGTAACCCTAAATCCTTGTTTCCAGTCCTGACTTTTGATATGTGCTCCAGTCTTCAGGTTCCACCTGCTACAGAACATGTGCTGTTCAATGAACTATTGTCCACTCAAAGTCAATGGCCTCATAATTCATCTCAGACCACCTTTTCTTCTATCAGAGTAAAAACTTAGAAGTAATCTTTGATTCTTTTCTCTTTATAAATCCCCTATAGTCAATCTATTGCCTATTTCATTCTTTAAGATGCCATTCAAATCTGAGTAGTCCTTTCTACTCTCATTGCTACGGAGTCATAGCCTCATGACCTCAAGTCTAGAATGATGCAATCGCTCATTACTTCTCAAAATCCTGGATGCAGATCATGATAACCGGAGGGAATTTTGCAAAACTGCAGATTTTCAGGCTATCCCAAACTTACTGAATCAGAATTCTTGGGGGCTAAGGCTCTTCAGTTGATTCTCATGCACAACTAGACTTGGAACCACTAGTCTAGTTTCAACTCCACGTGTTTCAACACAGAGTACATTTAAATACTGATTTCATCGTGGCACATCACTGTTCAAAAACTTGCTAACAGTTTCCGACTGCCAGGCACTTTATGCTGAAATTCCTTGGCCGAGTTCTCACAGTCTCCATAACCTAGCCCCACCTTACTTTTTCCAACTTAATTCTTTTTCTGACAAGTACAGTCTCCCCAATCTTATTCCCGTCTAAATTCCTTGGTTCATTGCTTAAAACCATGCCTTCTCCATTAACCCACCAACCTAAACACTATCTGACCTTCTTACCAAGTGTCCACCGGTCAAACTATTCCTTTCTCTTTTCTCCCTTCTGTGTCTCCTATTGGGTTGTAAGTCAGTATCATGCCGTCCTATTGTTTTTCTCAAATCACACTTTTATAAATCTTCTCTCCATTGATAGATTATAAATGTCATGAAAAAAAGAACTATGTCAAAAAGTCTTTTTCCCATTTCTCCTCATAATATCTTGACACATTGTAGGTGCTCAAGAGATTATTATAATTAATCAATACACATTGAATGCCTACTGCATGGCAACCAATGCACTAACTCACTTATTTCTCACAACAACCTTATGAGGGTTTTAATAGCAACCTCATTTTTTAGACAAGGAAATAAACACAGAGAAGTGAAGTAACTTATCAAGCCTATACAGTTCACAAGTGGAAGAGCTGAAATTCAAACCTGGGCAGTCTTTCCAAAGCTTATGCCCTTAACCAACACACCACAGAACCACAGAACATGAGCCCGGGGAGGGATTTCAGTGACCATCTAGCTCGTCTGCCCAGAACTAAGAGATATTTTTCTATTTACTGTTCTTCATGCGCTTATTTATTTAACGGCACTTGTTCTCTATTCACTTGCCTACATGTCCTTTAGGTCTCTCTGGATCTCTATTTATACTGATACTACGTAACTTTTGAGATGACTCTTAATATACGCATGCCAGCTGCAATGATGAGTACCTAACACAATACCAGGACAAAAAAGATGCAACTAAAAATTCCCCCTCACCCAAACTGTCCATTTTGAAGGATACTAAAGCAGGCCAAGACACATATTTCATTAGAGGGTTTTCTTTTTAATATTTCTGGGACTTTTTGCTGCCATTTTTTAAAGAAAAGGATTTATTAATTCAGTGAGTTGGGGCTGTGTGTGTGCGTGCGCCTGTGCGTGGGTGCGTGCACATACGTGCCTAGGTGGCAGTGTTGGGGGTGGGGCTGAAGGGGTTAAAAGAATATGCCTTTGAAAGTAGACATCAAAATTGTTTGTGTCAGGGTAATAAGTGACTTGTTTCCTGTATTGTACACTTCTTCTGACACACAGACTTGCTATACCTCAGGGTGTGTGAATTGACTGCGATCAAAGTCTGTGCACACATGTAGGCCTAGGGGTCTGGTTTTCCTGACTGTCAGCATGATGTGAGGGGCAGCAGAAGTCACTAGAGTTAAATGGTACTCCATGTGATGGAATAAGGCACTTCCATCAGCTTGTGTCAATGGGTAAAAATAAGCTCCAACATTCAGAGGAGAGTCCAATATGGCAGTACATGAACCAGATTTTTTATCTTGGACCAGACACTTTGAAAATTTGAGCCCTATTAACATACTGAAAACAAATAAGGTAGAGCGACAGAGTCCATTGCTCTATTTATACCGATATTGGCTCCCACATACTTATTGGTGGCTCTACTAATGCAGCTCTAGATGTTTCATGCTTTGGAGTTTTGGAATAGCATGAATAATTGAAATCCACAGGTAATACCAAAATTTAATTTTAGTCAAGGTATTAAGACATCTCTTCCACAATGGAGCTTTTATTATACCAGCTAAAACAAATAGTATAACTGACTGGCTTAGATTTCAGCTTTTAAGCTTTTCTGTACACTTTCTAGGGTTCTTGGGTAGGTGTTACTGAGCCACCAGAGAAAGAGATCTGCACTGTCTCTCTTTCCACCGTGGTCACTATTGTCCATGTATTTGCAAGATGGGTGGCTGGTGCTGAGGCTGAAACACGAGCACCACTTTTCGTCCTCACAGAGCTACTGGACCCATGTACATAGCAACATTACAGGGTTAGAGCAAACCTTTTGCTCCCAAGCCGTAGTACAAATACTGCATGAACAGAACCATTTTTAATCAGTAATAAGTGTTATCTTTACAAACTAATTATGTACTGAAGTAAATGTAATACAGGTACCCTATACCAGCTACCAAAAAAAAGAAAATTGACAAGGAACTAGTGCTATTCTGAATCACCTAAGAATCCTGTTTAAAATAAAGATTTCTGAAATCTCCCTCTACAGAGTCTGACTCAATAGGTTTGGGACCAAGAATCTGTATTTTAAGAAGTGCCTTTCCTTCTCTGTTTGTTCAGCCCTCTCTAACCCTCTCCTTTCACGCCCACCCCCAACCTCACCCCACCCCAGAGATTCAAGTATGGAGGGCTCATGGATCACACTTTGAAAATCACTGCCTAGGGAGTGGGGGAAAAAAAAGTTGGATATCCCTGCACTTGGTTCCATAAGCAAGAGATCATTTTTTTTTCTGGTTCCACAATCCCCAGATGATTTGGGTCTAAATCAGCTATACTGACTTAAAGACCACATTAGAGATCCAATACAGACTTCCTCTAAAGCAAGAAGTGATAAAAAGTGTTCACTTACAGGGTGTATGGAGCTTTAAGGTGTAGCCTTGAGGGTTGTTTAAGGGCAGGATCAGGCTTACAGATAATGAAATGTACAAGACAGTAATACTGTCCAGCCAGAATACGATTCTGCCATGCTCTGATCCAGGCAGAACAAACAGCTGCTGAGGCCAAACCATGACAAGGGCTATTTTTGCCTGTGACATTGGAGAATTTATTCAAGAACAGTTCCCCTTTGTGCCAGGATTTCTACTGTGCAGCTGCAAAGGTTGCTTAGTCCTTGGTTCATCTGTTGTTTAAACTTTCTCAGATGCCTAAAATAAAGCTAGCCATTCTTCGTGGGATTGTGTATACCTGTGTGAGAGATCTGCTAGCTGGGAATGAAACACCTTGTCCCTATTTCCTCTGGTCTATATATTTTGAAGAGTGGTCACTTTGCGGTAACTGTTAGTTATCCAAATAGCGACTCCTTGTGCAACTACTATGATTTGGGGGAGAAAATAATTTCCCCTAAAGATCACATAGTTTACAAGGGCCTTCATGAGGATTAAAGAATATAATGTCCATGAAAGCACTGTGCATACTGTGGGAGGCCATGGCAACATTAGAATTACTAAACAGCATGCAGCTGAAAGGATTCAAACTCTAAACGCCCAACCAGGAAGGTTCCTCTAAGACAAAAGCCGATCAACAGACTATTCTCTCCTAAAAAAGCTCCTGTTTGTGTGTTTGGCTTCTTTATCCCTACTCTGAAAATACAGATGGTTTGTGCTATGTGTGCTAGATTTCTATAGACTGTGGCAGAGAAATTGTGTGCAAGAACATAAAATTATTTTACCTTCATTTCAGCAACGACAGACTCCAACGTCACAGAGTACTCCCCGGGCAGGGGCATCTCATCAGAGCTCCCCACATCACTGTGCCCTGCCTTTCCTGGTGCTTTCCCACTGTTGGAGCACTTTGACACTTTGTGGATTAACCTTTCAGGTTCTTTCATCAATTTAACATTAAAAGTCCTGTAAAGTCTTAAGGAAATAATGTTAAAAGGAAAAAAGAAAAATGTTCCTACAATACTGCAACATTTTAATGCCTCATTAAAATCATTAGCAATGCTAATACTAAAGAACTTACTTCATCTTTCAAGGAGCCAAAAAATAAATCATAATAAAATGTTTGTTAACATTATATCTGGAGAAATAAATTATACAATGCCTTTCTATATGGGCTTTACATAGTTTAAAGATGGTGCACTAAGGTCACACTATTAAATGCGTGCAACTAGGTTTTTTTCCTATGGAAGTGCATATTGTATTATTTTATAATATTCATTAAATGCTGTGAATATTGTTTGTGTTTTTCATTTGTGAGAAAAATATATGGTATGCCTATCAACCAGCCAGGCCTCTCATGGAACTCACATTGCAAACAATGACATGCTTCACTGACCTGGATGACTCACAAAAGCCATTTGTATTCAGTGCTCTCATTTACGCTATCTTTAAAAATGAGTAAGAGACATATATTAATCGCAAGAAACTAGTAGAATGATTGCCTCACTACCCATCTCCAGACTTACTGCAACACTCCATTTTCCATCAGTTGAACTGACACGGGAATGTAAATGTCGTATATAATAGTCACATAAAATTTTACTACAGAAGTAACTAAGGCAAGTGTGACAGTTTCCTTCTCTTTGTTGACCAACTTTCAATTGGAAAGCAAAGGGGTTTAATGACATGGCAAAGTTCTGGCTAGTTTGTTGTCAAAGGAAACCTCTCACCACTGACTGAGGTAAGTGGCACGAGTGTTCTCCTGAATAAATCTACATCTCCTGTGGCAATTGCACAGTAGGATAAACCTCAGCATATAGACACATCTAGAAGATTCTGGCAACTTCTTTTCTAAGAATAATCTGGTATTTAGTCATATAGGCTAAGACAAAGATAAAAAACAAAGAAAACAAAAACCCCACCTGTAATAGCGTTCCCAACATCTTTCTAGATAAAAATAAGCACCAGGAACCTAGCTAAATCCACCCTCTCAGGCATAGCTATTTGATACTGCATTCTGTTGGAAACTAGTTATTGCTAATAGTGTGATTCTCAACCGGTCCTGATTTCTCTTGGGCTCTCAGTCGTAGGCTGTCCTATTTGAATGTTTCTTCAAGGGTGAATATTAACCATGGATTCATACATTTTCTCATGAAAATATGTCATACAAATGCCTATTATTATTATTAATAATTATCAGTATCACTCTAATTATTACATGACTAAAACATGCTTACTCTTATTGAATGGGGAGAATTGCAGGAGTTGAGAACAATTGCTTACAAATAAAACCCGAATAAGTCATTTGGAAAATGAAACACTTATCAAGAAGGGAAGTGGGGAAGAGTATGCTTTACTGTCATATCGTAAGTAATATTTCACAGATGTTACTAATTTTTACAATATTCTAAGCTATAGTGTTATACTGAAATTTTATATTAGCATAGCTAAACCATGTAAAAAAAACATATATATATAATCCTAAATTCTTAAAATCCAAGGATTTAAAGGTATGAGCTCCACGTCAGAGAAGTTAGTTTGGCACCTTCAATTCAAATTATCATTAGGTTTAGATAGATAGTTAATTAAAGGTTTTTAAAATCACATATTTTAAACATAGGCAAGCTCTAAAATTGATAAAATCATTTGTTAAAAACTTCAGTTACGTCTTCCTTAGCCATCCATCTCTTCAGAGAGCAAATTAATTGCTCCAATCTAATAAGCAATGAAAGAAATAGTCGACAAAGGGTGAAATATGAACATAAATGGTAAGTTTTGAATTTACCCTATTTATCTTGAATGTAAGATCTCTTGACCCACTAAAACTCAGTTCACAGTGTTTTATGAAAAATAATGGCTGAAATTGAATGTCTTAATTTACATTTAATGCAATTAAGAATGGTTTAAATTATGACTGATGAACAGCACACACAGATGTCAGTCAGTTTCATCAGAATAAATTGAAGTCAGTGTCAATGAATGCTCCACTGATAAATCCCACTTTACATGAAATTAATAAAAATAAGGAAATATAATCCTTAACTAATTGCAAAATGGTCTGGAATTCCCCTGAATTTTTTGGGGAAAATTTATGTAACTGAGAAAACCACAGCATTGTTTGGAAAATGTTGGGTCTTTTTTAGTAGTCAGGTAATAATACCTGAAGGGCCATTATCAGCAAACAGCCCTAAAGAGGTATGGGAGACAAACTCCTACACTGAGTTATACAAATATTTACAGTGGGAGGCAAAACAGAAGAAGAAAAAGGAGAAGAGGAGGAGGAGAGGGAGGACGAGGAGGAAGGGGGGGGAAATTCGACAAACATTTTTGAAATAAATGCATTTAGCAGAACTTTTTCCAGGTGGTTGCACTTCTAAGTTTCCTCAGCTCGTCTCAAGCATAATATTGGGTTCACATTTTGCTTTATGAGATTGCTCCAAGTTTTTGCTGGAAATGATGCCCTTTTTCAATGTTTTAATGCCACGCCAGGAAGACTACGGACTTGACTGCTGGCAGGATTCATAGCTTACGAAGAGCGCTCTCTTCCTCCACGGTAGACCCTGAAGCTTTGTGGATTGGAGCAGATGTTGCTGCTTTTGAAGTTAATAGAAACTTTATGGACCATTTTTCACTCTCTCATCCAGGAGCAAATGTCAACTGTACTTGTATTCAAAATCTGAATTCTTGGCTCAAGTACTAATTGCTGTTAATGTGTTTAAATCCCAATTCTCAGGGAAAGGGGGAAAGTGTTTTTCCAATGGAAGAAACTGGGTTAATATTTGCATTCTTAGTGCCTGGATAAGCAAGAAAAATGCTAGGCTTCTGAGCCACGCAATTCTGCAAGCAGCCATGGAGGGCCTAAAAACCAAGTTTCTTTAGGCTTAATGCGTTAACATGTTTGGGGTGCAATGAATCTTGCAAGTCCAAAGAATATGAAAGGTAGTTAGAGAGATATGCCAAAAACAGGAGAAGGTTCACTTTATAAACCTATCTTAATAGTAACCCCTATTCTTATGATCACTTGTACAGCACTTTAGAACTAACAATGCACTCACTACTTCCACTGTAAATGTACTACCTTTTTTTTCATTTTTTAGAGATGGGGTCTCACTGTGTCATCCAGGCTGCAGTGTTTATTGCAGCCTCGATCCTCCCGCTTCAGCTTCCCAAGTAGCTGGGACTTACAGGTACGCACCACCACGCCCAAGGAGATATATTACTTTTTAATGTTACTCTATTTATTTCTGAGTAAAGTACTCAGAAACTAAGAGACATAGCTAGGAATTGGCAATGCTGAAACTTGAATCAAGGCCTTTTGACTACAAATCTTGTGTTCAAAAATTTGTTACATGTATCTGTTCTAGCAATGTGAATTACCAGCAATTTCAAAAGCTGTTTCAGTATAAAAAAGTATTCAGTAATTGTTGCTTCTTGACAAGAGCTATAACTCTAAAACATGCTATTAATAGTTCAAGGGGCTTTTATTTTCTTATATCATACTGATTTTTAACCCAATTTGAAACACCTATTATCTAATAAATATTATTGAGTAATTATAGACATTTCCCAAGAACTGCTTTTACCTAACAATTTCCTGACATAGTTTGAGAATAAATGAAGACAAGAATAATCTTAACGAGGATAAACTTATAGGTATTCAGTCATCTAAAGAACAGAAAATTTTGCCTACCAAAAAAGATCTTCCCCGCTATTGTGAAATTTTACCATTTCAGAAACATTTATTTGAATCAAGGAAAAGTTTCTCAAAGTAGTTAATTTCATTAAACAAACCTTCAAGCTAGTTCTCTGGCATTTATTTGATCAAAATATTCAATATTAATTGAGTTTTTCAGTAGCCAAAAGTATTTGATTTTCATTATTTTTAATCAGATTAATCCAGCCCCAAAAGTAGTGTATAAAACAGGGTCTCTGCAGAATGGACAAAGGAGTGAGCAGTTCCTATGTGTTTCCGATGCTTTCTTTTCCCCTCTTCAACTCTTCTATCAAACCAATTAAAGTAAAAAAAGAAAAAGCACTTACTAAATCTCTCACAATTGTATATGGTGCCACAGAGCCACTATGGAGACATGTCACTACCCTCAGAGAATTTACAATCAAAGGATCCTTCCTACCCAGGACAAAGCTGTTTCACTACTTTTGCCCAGGTACTTGCAAGGCTTAGGAGGTCCAGAAAGAGACTAAACCAGGCGCCAAGTACTGGACCTGCCCCAATTTACTACAAGATTCTTTTAATATAATTAGTTTTTCAGAACATTACCAAAACATTCACATACCTCACTCATACAGAAATTACAGGTTATTCAACTTTATTCTCTAAGAAAAATTAAACATGCAGCTCATCCCTAGTTGCTAGCTCTAGTAGACCTCCCCCCTGCTAATTCTTCATGGTGCTTCCTCCTTCCCATAGGCTACGGAACTGTTCATCTTGCACAGAATTTCCAACCAGAGACAAGCCCCTAATGCCTGCCCAATTTTGGACTCCAAAGCTCAGAAGTGCATCCCAGAAGTTGTATAGAAAGCAGGAGAGGTCAGGAGGGGGAAGACAATTAAAAGAGACTGACCAGGAATTTCCATCAGAACTAAACGTGGTCTAGACAGCGTCAAATGCACTACCCCTCCTCTTTTAGATACCTCTGCCTCGACACCTCTCTGAACAACATTTGAACAAGTTTATGGGAAGACACTAGAACCTCTGCTAATTGACCAGATTTTCATATCCGCCACCACAGGCAATTTTTCTAGAAGAGAGAACCAAGCTCTCATTATTGCTTGCTGCTTGCTTTCCCCTACCCTCTCCCCATGTACCCCAGGTAAGGAGCCTTTTTGCAACAAAGGTCCTTTTCCATTAAAACTCCTATGTGGACAGTGATTGTATTTAACAAACTGGTTTCTGATCTCACCTCTTCCACCACCCCTCGCTCCAGGAGAGACATAAGGTGTAAGCCGGCAGCCAAGAGGGAAGAGGTCAGACATGGCAGCTATTCAGCGTGGGTGACGTATAAGCCAATAAACACTGTGTAGGTTTTCTATGTACATTTTTTCATTTGACTTTAAGGGATCATTACTCAATGTTATTTCTCATATTGAAGAATCTAAGGCTAATGCTTTGACTTGATTTTAAAGACTGAATTTTTTCTGCTGGTATAAATAGTATGGACACAGTAAAAGTACTTGAGAGAGCCTAATGAACCATTTCTTACACCCCATTACCTTTAGTCTGATATGACTGAGAGTGCAGGCACTAATTATCCTCTCTTTCACAGACACCAACATAGATCTACAGGAGGCCTTAAAACACAATTTCCCATACAACTCATCACTTCCTTGCATAATATATTTCTGTATTTTTCTCCCTGTTGAAATTTAAACAAGAAAAGCCAGGTTCTTATCTTCCAACAACTTTTTCTAAATACAAAGGACGTACAGTTAACTTCTTAACCTCCGGAGACCAAACATAACATCATGCACATTATAAAATGTGGATTTTTAAAAATTACAAATATCGCATTTCATAAAAGCCTCTGTCCATGGGAGAATGGCCTAAAATGCATTTAGGAAATTAAAAAAATATATATATATATCTATAACTTATTTCCTACTGGAATATGTGAATGATTTTATTACACTGAATCGTATTTATAGCGTACTAAGTATATGCTACAGCATAATATCGGGTGTAATGAATATGCTTTCTCCCAGAATTACACCACTCTTGCACATGAAAGAAGTATCTTTGTAGTTTCTGCAAGAAAAAGAATGAAAGAATAAGCTACGATACTTACACCAGATTTGCTATGGTGAGAAACAGGAATGAACTTGACAATGAGATAATTTAGAAACCTATAAAATATGTTTGAAAGTAGATGACTCTTTAAGATAATATATACATTTATGAAGGAGGTATGTAATGTACAGCAAGCCGTGTGCTTTCAGTATTTAAGCGTCCTCCTATATTACACGTTGAATAGTTTTGGTAAAGAGTTTAATGGTGGGGGGGAGTCCTTTATCATAGAGCAGAAACTGAAAAGAGGTCAAAGCGTGGGGGAACACACCTTAGAGCAGACATTCCAATTGGAACGCCATGGCACACTAGATGGTCACAAGTGTGCTCAGGTGTGCCCATGCTATTAAAGCTCTTAGGGCACTCAAGAAGGAGGCCCTCATATGAGTTGTACAACCTGTTCACCCCAGTGTGCAGGATAAATATTGTCCTTTTTTTCTGTGTGTCATGATGTAGAAAAATCTTGGGAAGTATTGCAAAGACTCCTCCCTGTTCATAGGGTAAGCTTGCTGAAGAACTGAGACTTTCCTAATGGAATTTGTGTATGGAGATATGGAAAAATTATAGGGCTAACAAGATTAATTTTCTGCACTACCCACCATATTTTAATATAGTTGAGGAAAAAAGCCTAAAAAATGCATCAAGCCTACAAAATCCTTGATCCTGATGACCGTGAAGTGATAAAGCTCATGTTTGTGCCTTGCAGAGTATTCAGGCTACACTGACAGGCAGCCAGTCAGTCATATGAGATCAGAATGAACCTCCTGGATACGGTCTTCGTGACACCACAGAGATTTAATAGCTCTCTCTTTTATAACCTCTTATCGTGTTGTGCATACTTCATAGCACATCTTACACAGTGTATAATTATTTGCCACGTGACAAAACACATCCCTGTTCTCTTTCCTTCTTAGAAGAAGCCCTTGATCTGTGTTTGGCCCCATTCCCTGTTGTCTCCTAGAAATCCTGATCTCTCTTGCCTGTCTTTCCCGCTTCTCCTCCTGGTCCCTTCCCTTCACGTACAAACATGCACAAGTCTCCCACATCTTTACTCCCCACCCCCCGAAACACCCACCCCCTTTAGATATCGTCTTATCTCTCTGCTTCTGTTCACATCACACTTCTTAAAACACTGCTCTACGCTCACTCTCCACTCCCTACTGTCCCATTTGCTTCTTGATTTTCTGCAGTCTGATTTACAGCCCTAAACACTGACCGGGACAGTATCATTTATGATCTCTCACTGCCAAATCTTCCTTGACCTGATAGGAACTACTCTCTCCTTAAAACTCAGGCCCCCCACTCATTCATTCTGTTCGCTATTCCCTCCTGCTTGAACCTGTTCTCACCCCTTCATGAGCTCTGGCTATCTCATCTCAGATGTCTTTCCATCCTCCTCTTCCTCTTTCTGTCCTTTAAGTGCTAGTGCTAATAGGATTCTGTTCTTGTTCCTTTTTGTTTCTCACACTTCACACTCTTCCTGGGAAGTTCTGCTTGGGTACTCCAGAGGTAGTGCAATTAAGCATGTCCAGATCTGCACCAATTATCTTTCCTCAAATGCCACTCACTCCCTGCTCTCTCTCCTATAACCCCTATGTTGGTTGAGAGCAGCACTGTCAGACAAATTACCTAAGCCAGAAATTTGAGACTTATATTAAAGTTACTTTTTAAATTTGTTTTTGTGGTTAGCAGCAATAAGAAATCAACTCCAGATAGCATAACAATAATTTTTTAAGTGGGTAGGTATTGAAAGGATAGTGGCATATTTTATAGAACCAAAGGAAGTTGACATTGGAAGTGAAGGAACCAGGACATCACTGGCAACTTCCTAAGAAGATCATCATGTTTTCTCCAGAGCCTAGCCACAAACATAACTCCCAGTTTCTGTCTCCTTGTGTTCTAAGTTTCTTTCATATTTCCAGGGAAAAAATTGTATTGGCTAAACCTGGGTCACATATCACTTGTAAGTCAATCAGTCATGGTCACTAAAAAGTGAAAGAATATATTTACAACCCATATAACCAATAAAGAACTGATACTATAATATAAAAAGATTCCCTACAAATCATTATTCCCATGCCACTCCATTCCTCTACCCCCTTCCAAAAAAAATAACAGAAAAATGGGCAAAGGAAATAAAAAACTTTCAAAATAACAAAGTATTGCCAATAAAATTTGAGAAATTGCCCAATCTCAGTAGTAATCAAGAGATGTGAATTAATAAAACAAAGAGAATCATTTCACACTAATGAGAATTGCAAAAAGTTATTAGGTCTGATAATACAAAAACTATTGTTGAGGATGGAGGGAGTATACATTCCTCTAAATACTTCAGAGAGTACTTTGGTGATACTAAGTAAAGTTGGCTATAAATTTTTCTTCTAGGTGTTTGCCCTACACAAACTTTACACAGGTGTATGAGAAGATATATACAAGAATAAGATTGCAGCACTGTTTCTAATGAAAGAGTGTGAGCAACCTAATTATCCCTCAGTATGGAAATAATTAAATTGTATTTTATTCATAAAATAGAATAGTATACAGTAGTAAAATAGTATACAGTAGTGAAAATGAGTTAACTAGAACTATATGTATCAATAAGGATAAATCTCTCAAAAAATATTGAGAGATAAAAAGAGTCCTAAGAGATCCGCTTCCAGCATGATGGCATGAGGAGTTCCACTGACCACTCCCCCATGAAACTGGTAAAAATTATTTAAAAGAAAACATTTAGGGCCTCTAGAAATGTTCCTAAGGGAAAACAGCAAATGAAGAAACATAGGAAAATCTATAAATTCAGTAAGAAAGCTAGAGTCTATGTTATTTGAACCAAGACTGCTTCCTCCCGCCTGCTCCCAGCTTGGCAAGTCAGAGACTCCACTCAACATCACTGTAGCTAAGAACACAGGTCTCCCTTTGCCCCCAGCTCCTGACTGGAGGGCTTGCTTCCCTGCAGGAGGCGAACTTTAGCATTTCTCATCTAGCCCCCAGCAACCTATTAATGAGGATAAGTACTGCGAGAGTATAGTCAAGAGGTGAGGGCCCCCAAGCATGGAATATAGGTTGTATCTTGGCACAGCATGCCAGCTCATAAGGCAGGGTCCCACACCTGGAAAGGCAAGCCAAGAGGACCTCAGATGTCTGGCCCCTCTACTGAGTGCTCAGCTCCTAAAGCAGGGTTGTCACTCAGAGAGAAGCTTTCCTTTGTCCTCAATCCCATCCCCAGAGCACTAGTTCAGAGATTTCACTTGAGGGAGGAGAAGCAGGACTACTTTCTTCCCGAATGAACTGACTTCATTTGTAACAGAGCATGGAGAGAGCCAAGCCTAAGAGTACTTCCAAGAACAGTAGAGGTTGTAGTGAAATGCAATTGGGAGGAGATTCACAAATTTAATGAAGATACAGACTAGACTATGGCAGCTAGTTTGCAAGAGAGACCTGGGGAATTAGACAGAAGAGGGCCTGCCAGAATCAGAAGAAATATCAAACAGTGATTTCAGAAATTACAGATGCCCCTCAACTTATGATGGGGTTATGTCTCAGTAAACTCATTATAATTTGAAAATAGCTTAAGTCAAAAATGCATTTAATACACCTAATCTATCAAACATCATAGCTTAGCCAAGCCTAACTTAAATGTGCTCAGAACATTATATTAGCCTATAGTTGTGCAAAATCATCTAACACAAAGCCTACTTTATAATAAAGTGTTGAACATCTCACGCAATTTATTGAATACTGAATTGAAAATGAAAAACAGAATGGCTCACTGCTGCTTCCCAGCATTGAGAGACAGTATTGTACTGCATATGGCTAGCCCAAGAAAAGATCAAAATTCAAAATTGAAAGTACAGTTTCCACTGAACGCAAATCACTTTCACACTATGGAAAAGTCAAAAAATCACAAATTGAACCACCGCAAGTCAGGGGTAAGTTTGTGAAGCAATTTATGCCCCCAGGGCATTATAGAAAACAGTAGAGAAATCAGCCACAATTAATAGAGTTTAAGAGTTGAATGTGGTCAGGGAAACAGAAGAGAGCCTAATACCACTGTCATCCCAGGATGACTATGGGCATGCCCCAAACTGGACATCCCTGAGAGCAACATCAGAGGCTTCATACTGTAGGAGGGTAGAATTCACCAAAACGAGCAAGCCAGTCACTAAAGAAATAAATAAATAACAAGACCCAGGGGAGGGGCATTTGGTATCCAGAGTACTACATATATTATCTAAAATGTCCATTTTTTTACAACAACAACAAAAAATACAAGTCATGCAAAGATACAGGAAAACATGGCTCATACATCAGAAAGCAGGCAACAGAAACTGCTGGTGAGAGCAATCAGATGTTGAATTTAACAGAAAAATACTTCAAAGCAGCCATTATAAATGTGTTCACAGAACTAAAGGAAAGCATGATTAAAGAAGGAAAGTGTGATCACAATGTTTCATCAAACAGATATCAATAGAGATATAAATTATAAAAAGGAATCAAATGAAAATTCTGAAATTGAAGTATAATAAATGAAATTTTAAAAGTCACTACAGGGGCTCAATAGTAGACTTAAACTGGCAGAAGAAAGAAATAGTGAACTTGAAGATAAATCAATAGAGATTATGCAAGCCAAAGAATAGATAGGAAAAAGAATGAAGCAAAATGAACAGAGCCTCAGGAAATGTGGGACACAACTAAGCTCACTAAATACATGTAATGGGAGTAGCAAAAGGAAAGAAGAAAGACAAGGGAAAAGAAAAAAATATTAGAAGAAATAATGGCTGAAAACTTCCCAAATTTATAGAAAAGCATTAACCTACACACTGAAGAAGTAGAATGAACTCCAAGTAAGATAAATTTAAAGAGATCCACAAATAGACAAATCATACTAAAAATGCAGAAAGTCAAAGACAAGGCGAAAGTCTTGAAAGCAGCAAGAGAAAAAATGACTCAACAGTTACAAGAGAACCCCAATAAGATTAACAGCCAACTATATAGCAAAAACAATGAAGGCCATAAGGCAGTGGGTTACATGTTCAAAATTCTCAAAAAATACCCCTGTCAAACAAGAATCCTATATACAACAAAGCTAACTTTCGAAAATGAAGGTATAATAAAGAGTTTTCCAGAAAACAAAAACTGAGAGAACTTATTGCTAGCAGACCTGCCTTACAAAAAAAAAGTACTAAAGAAAGTTCTACAGGCTGAAAGCAAGTGATTCTGGATGATAATTCAAACATACATGCACTCACACACAGTAAAGTTGATTATGTAATTACAAAAGAAGTATAAATGTATGTTTTTCTCTTTTCTCCTCTTAACTGATTTAAAAAGCAACTGTACAAAATAATATGTATATTGTATAGTCTTGGGCCTAGACATATAGAAATATAATACATGTGTAATATATTTTCTAATAACAACAAAAAGGAGGTGAGAGGAGCAAAGCTGTATTGGGCTTAGAAAATGACTACAAATAGTAAATTAATAATTGTAAGAATGTATTGTTGTCTTTGTGATATTAATATATATAACATATATAACAATAAAACTACAAAAATGGAGGAAAGGAATAGAGCTAATAGGAATAACATTTCTATATCTCACTGGAATTAAACAAGCATAAATCTGAAGCTGATTCTGATAAGTAAATATGTATATGGTAAACCCTAGAGCAACCATTTAAAAATTATAAGAAACTATAGTGGAAAAAAAATCCTTAAAGAAATTAAAATGATACCTCAGAAAATATTCACTTAATGCAAAAGAAAGCAGTAAAGGAGAAATAGAAGCATGAAAAATGAGACATACAAAAAATAAAAAGTAAAATGGAAACTGTAAATCCAACTATATCAATAACACAAAATGTAAATGGACTAAACAATCCAATCAAAAGGCAGAGATGATCAGACTTGATAAAAACATCTACAGGAGACACACTTTACATTCAATGACACAAAAAGATTGAAAGTGAAAAGATAAAAGAAATATATATTACACAAACAGCAATCACTTAAAAATTGGTGTGCTATACTAATATCAGAAAAAAAGACTTTAAAACAAAAATATTATTAGAAATAAAAAGGGACATTTTATAATAATAGAGTCAATCCATTGATAAGATATAATAAATATAAACATATGTACCTCTGATAATAGAGCATCAAAATATACAAAGCAAAAACTGACAGAAATGAAGGGAGAAATAGTCAATTCAACAATTATAGCTGGAGGCTTCAACACCCCACTTTTGATCATGGATAGAACAACAAGGAAACAGAAGACTTAAGAAATACTGTAAACCAACTAGACCTAACAGACATCTACTCAACAATAACCGAATATGCATTCTGCTCAAGAGCAATTATCTTGGACTTTTAGCCTCCAGAGCTGTAAGAAAATAAATTTCTGTTGTTTGAGGCACCCATTCTGTGATACTTTGTTACAGAAGCCCTAGCAAATAAAAACAGTCACCTTATCATATGCTTATTGGTCATTTGTATAATCTTTTTAACAAACTACCTGTTCATATCTTTTCCTCATGTAAAACTAGATTATTTGCCTCTTTCTTATTGATGGTTAGGAGTTGCTTATACAGTCTGGATATGAATTCCTTGTCATATATGTGTATTGTAAATATCTTCTTCTACTCAAGTGATTTGGCTTCTTACTCTTTCAATGAATTGACATTCCTGGTTTTCATAAAGTCCAATATATCAATCTTCTTCATGATTAGTGCTTTTTTTGATTCTGTTTAGAAAATATGTGTCAAAAAAAGGCTCAGGAAGATATTCTGTGTAATTTTTTACAAACTGTATGGCTTCTCCTTTCACATTTAGGTCTAAAATCTATATGGAACTGATTTTTTGGTGTGATATAAGGTAGAGGTCAAGATTCATTTTTAATTCAAGTTGGATATTCAATTTATCTAGAACACTTTTAAAAAAAACACAACAATCTTTCCTGTGCACTTCCAAAGGCAACTTTCAATTCAATCAGTTATCAATCTGTTTCTGTGTTCCCCATTCCATTCCATTGGTCTATATGGTCACTTCTCGTCATTCGCAGTAGTCATGTTTTATAAAGTTTCTGTAAACACTGAATTAATAAATACTGAACCATTGCTCCTAGGGGAAATATATGGCTGGGTTCCTGAAAGCCTCTGGTAACAACATTTATGTCAATCAATAAATACATAAACTTGCTTTGTGTGTTTTTGTTTAAAGAAATATTTAATATATGTTGATTCATCAACATTAAACTCATGGCTAACAGCACTACACCTATGTTTAAAAGAAATTTATACAACACACGTATTTTCTCAGTAAGGCACACCACAGCCTTCTTGCACTTGAGAACACTAGTGAGCACATCAGCACTACTTTTGGGGGCCATTTTTTATAGCAAAATCATTAACAAAAAACAAAAATATGAGAAATGTGGCACTCAATAGATCACAAAAAGAACCCTTATTTATGTATGAGAGAAACCACTACCTTGTTCGACCTCAGCTGGTAACGTGCATGTCAGATGATTCCAAATTTTCTCTGCTCTGCAAGTCTCTTAATGACTGAAAAGCAGCAAATGTTGGCTTGAGAGTTACAAATAAATTTTAGTAGGTAGGTGAATTTGCAAATCTGAATTCATGAATAATGAGGATTGTATATCCATCTTATGCCAGTTGTATTCTATCATATTTACTGTACCTCTTTAATCTGATACCCAGTAGTATAAATCTTTCAACCTTGCTCTTTTTCAAGACTGTCAGAGCTATTCACTTTAGAATCAGCTTGTCAAGTTTAAAAGAAAGATCTTCCAGGGTTTTAATTGAGATTGCATTACATTAAAAAACAAAAACCTGTGGAGATTTTGACTGGAATTGTATTGGATCCATAGGACAATTTTGGGGAAATTATATTGTCTTTTAAGTTCACACATGCTATTATCTTTCCATTTATTTATGTCTTTCTCTCAGAAATGTTTTGTACTCTTCTCTGTAGAGATCTCTAATATCATTTCTTAAGACTTATTTCTAGGTGTTTTCAATGGTATTGCAAAACTATCATTTTAAATCTTCATTTTGTAATTCTTTGCTGATAATACATAGAAATATGATTGATTTTTATTTACTTATTTTTTGAGACAGGATGTCATTTCATTGTCTGGACATTAGCACAGTGGCATGATTGTAGCTCACTGCAACCTCAAACTTCTAGGCCCAAGTGATCTTCCTGCCTCAGCCTCCCAAGCAGCTGAGACTATAGGCACGTGCCACCACACCCAGCTAATTTTTCTATTTTTTTGTAGAGACATGGTCTCGCTCTGTTGCTCAGGCTGGTCTTGAACTCCTGACCTCAAGTGATCCTCCCACCTTGGCCTCCCAAAGTGCAAGGATTACAGGCATGAGCTACCACACCTGATGATTTTTTATTTTAATCTTGTCAAATTCACTTACTGTTTATCTGTATATACTTTTAAATTATTGTGCATACAAAAACATGCCATTCCTGAATAGTGAAATTTTTATTTATCCCTTTCCAATCCTTATAACTTTTATTTTTCTTACTGTTTTGCACTAGCTGAGACTTCAGTACAATTCTAAACAGAAATGATCAGAGCTGGCATCCCTGGGTTCCTATCTCAAGAATGAAAGCCTTCAACATTTCAATATTAAGTTTTATGCTTGCTGTACTATTTTTTGAAGATATTCTGTATGAGCCTAAGCACATGGATTTTTAGTCCTAGTTTTCTAAGAGCATTTATAAACAAGTGATCGATTTTTATCAAATGCTTTTTCATTATCTATTGAGATGATTATATGGAGGAATGTTTTATCCTTTATTCTGTTAACATGAATTTCATTGACTTTTAAATTGTTAAACTAACCTTACATTCCTGGAATAAGCTCAATTTTGGTTGTGACATATTATAAATTTTATACATAGCTGGATTAGATTTGTTAATATTTTTATTCTGGATTTTTATAACTATGTATTGATATTTGTGTTGACTGCTTTACCCACATCTGCAGTGGGTTAGCAGGTACCTCCTTTCACAATAGGTTTGGATGACTGAGCATGTAACACCCAAACAGGATGCAGAGAAAATACATCAGCGTTATTAAGACATATGACTCCCTGGAGGAGGTATACAGCTTGCCCAAGACACCACAAAGATGGCACATGGGGTGATGGAAAGAGGAGAAAACAAAGCTGAGCAGAAGATCGGTCAAGGCCTTATAAGCCTTGAAGGGTAGGGCTTCCCACAGACATGCTTAATTGGGTTGTTTGAAGTGGGAAACTAGGTCAGAGTTGAGAAAAAGGAAGGGCAGAGGGGAACTGAAAGTGGGCTGTTTTAGATAAAGTAGCTGGAAAAAAAAGGACTCTTGCTTGGGACAGTAAAGGGGAGAGCTGCTACTATGGACTGGTGGTCTATGTGAGAAGGGAGAAGTCCTCTCCTGGGCAAGGTCCATTTTTCCCTTTTTCCTCTTGACAAATGTCATGATGTTAACAGCAATTTATGTCAAGTAAAATATTTTCTCACTACAATGCTCATGAGAGAGGTTGGCCTGTACTTTTTCTTTCTTGTCTTTGTCAGTTTTGTTATAAAGGTTATGTTGGTCTCATAGAATGAGTTGGAAAATGCTCTATTTTTGTTTTCTGAAAAAGTTTATGTAAGACTGAGGTTAAAGTTTGGAAGTATTACTTCCAATGTTAATGGAAGTAAATGTTTGGAAGAATTCATCAGAGAAGTCATCTGAAACTTTAGTTTTCTTCTGAATGGTTCTTCTAATTAGACTTTAATAGAAAATATAATTGAATTTTTTATTCCTTCTTGATTCCATTTTGGTAAGTTATTTTTTCAAGCAATTTTCCCTTTTGTTGAAATTTTCAAATTTATAGGCATAACTAGCCTCTTTATTATCATTTTAATAACTAGGATTGGTAGCAATGTCTCAGTTTTTACTAATATTAGTCATTTATACCTTCTCTGCTTTTTTCTTCATTAGTATTATCAGGAGTTTATTTTTATTAGTCTTTTCAATGAACAACTTTTGATTTTCTCTATTGTACCTGTTTTCTATTCTATTGCTTTCTCTTCTTACTTTTATTATTTTCATCTTCTATTCTTTGGGTTTAATTCACTGTTCCTTTACTAATTTTATGAGATGTATCCTTGGTTCACTGATAGCCTTTCTTCTTTCCAACAGATGCATTTAGAGCTGTGAGCATCCCACAAAGCACAGCTTTAGCCATATCTCACAAGTTTTGATAAAATGTATTTTTATTATCATATGGCTCAATATTTTCTCATTTCCAATTTGATTTCTCCTTTCATCCTTAAGTTATACAGGAAATGTTGTTTAATTTCTAAATATTAGGGAGTTCACTAGTTATCTCTCCATTGATTTCTACCATAATTCTGCAATGGTCAGAAAACATAGTCTGTATGATTTCAGTCCTTTCATACTTGCTGAAACTTGCTTTATGGTCTCAGGATATGGTCAATTTTAGTAAATGTTCTATGTGCACTTAAAAGAATGTACATTCTAGTTTGTTAAATACTAATTTTAATTATGTCCATTGAGTTAAGATTGTTAAAATCTTTTGTATTTCTGCTTATTTCCTCTGCTGCTTCTATTGGTGACTGCAAGGTATATTAATCTCCAACTATGATTGTGGATTATCTATATTTTATATAAATTTTATTTGATATGTATTGAGGCCATGTTACTAGAGGCATATACATTTAGGATTGTTCTCTTCCTATGGGATTGATCTTTCTATCACTATGAAATGTCCCTCTTTATTTTAGTAAAATCTACTTCATCTGATATTAGTGTGGCTACATCAGTTTTCCTTGTGAATTGTGTTTACTTGGAATATTTTGTCCTTTTATTTGCAATCTTTCACATTGTTATATTTAAGGTATGTCACAATAAGCAACATATAGTCAGATTGAGTCTGACACTTTATTTTTAAATTATTTATTCCACTTACATTTAATATAACTATGATAATATCTGGATCAGAATCTTCCAGGTTAATTTGCATTTTCTACTTATTTGTTCTTTGTTCCTCATTTTTCTTTCTTGCCTTATTTTATATTAGTCAGGTATTATTATTCCGTATTCTCATTCTATTGACTTATTAGTTATGTCAGCAAATCCCAAGACCACTCTCAGCTTTGATGATTCCTTAGAAGAACTTAGAAAAGCTGTGAAACTTACCATTACAGTTTATCACAGCAGAAGTATACAGATTAAAATCAGCAAAGGAAAAGGGCAACAGAGGTGTCCAGGAGAAACTAGGCTCCATCTTTCAGTGGAGCTGTAACAACACTTAATTCTTCCAGCCATGATGCCTAACAACACATGCAAAATATTACAACAGGAGAAAGACCAATAAAGCTCACCTGAGCCTTGGTGTCCAGGGTTTTTATTGGAGGGTTGGTCATGTAGGCATGGAGCACCCTTATGACTGACATTAGCTAATCAGCCTCCAGCCCTTTCACCTCAGAGATCAAACTAATGCAGTCTGGCCCAGGGATGCAGGTGAACACAAACAGGTGTTCACCATAAATTACATTGTTAGCAATAAACTAGCTGGCGTGACCCATAGTCCCAGGTAAGAGACCTGAAGAAAGTGAAAGAACAAATCCTGAAGAATGTTCCAGGCACAGGAAACACAAGATCAAAGGCTCTGCGGAGGGGACATGCTTACAGAGTTGAAAAATGGCCAGGAGAACAGTGAAGTGCAGTGAGTGAGGCATAGAGTTGTAGGAATAAGCTTCCAGAGGTAGGCAGCTGCCAGATTACACAATGTTCTATAGGCCACATGAGGCTTTTAGACTTTACTCCAAGGATGACTGAAGCCTTTGGAGAGTTTTCAGCAGGGGAATGTTGTATCTGAATTGCCATAAGACAGAGAGAGAGAGAGAGAGATTTATCTGGTTATAGAAATTTTAGAGTATAAGTGGTATGAGTGGGGAAAGGGAGACCCATTAATAAACCATGGCAGCATTGTAAGAGAGAGATGATTAAAGCTACATTGATTGTGTCCAACAAAAGAGGACTGGTTAAATGAGTTATGATAAATCCATATAAGGGAATATGATGCAGCCATTATAAGTGATGTAAAAGAATACATAAAGATGTAGAAAATGTTTATAATATATTAAATATAAAAAAGAAGGTTATAGTAATAAAAGTAGACTTTTATCTAAGTCACAAAGTTCATTCATCCACGGGTATGATGCTATTTTGTGAAAACATTATATGCACAAAGTATTAAAGCTAGAACAGACTTGGAGCTCACCTAATCCACCAATACCAGAAAGATTACGTGACTTAACCGACAGAGCAAGGACTAGAATACAGATCTGATTTTCAACCTAACGCACTCATTCTTTTTCACTCGTAGTCTCTATTATATTGGATCTTATAAGTATAAGAAGTACTTATACTTCTGCTAATTTGTCATTTAAATGGGAAACTAGAGCTAATAGGATCTTTTATTTATTACATTATAAATCTGCTTAAATATAGAATTTAAAAATTAATCTAAAGTAGACTGAATCCCTGTCCAAATAAAAAAAGGGGGATTATCTCAAAATAAGATAGAGATATATAGATATATATAATTTACAGGACTTTTCACATGAATCAAGTCATTGAAAATAAACAGTTAAATACATTACATGTCAGTGTCAGCATACATTATAAAAATGTCTGTGGTCCATTATTTTTTTAAATTCTAACAATGGTGCACAGACTTTATCAAGGAAATAACATTCTTAGGCAGCAAAACACTGTTTCTAGGATACAAGTAACCATGTCTCATTTGAATCTGCAGGTTTCCCTGGCTATGATTTTAGACCAAGAGGACTAGAAAGCTCCTTTTAGAAACCAAACAGCTCAACCTTCTCCTTTCTATAGTAACATAGCATATCCTTTCACTGTCTGATCTACAGGAAAAAAAAAAAAAAACCCCGCTTTTAATCAACCGTTAATTACTTGAATGCAGCCTGCATTATGTGGAAAAATGTGTTACTTTCATCTTAATTTAAAAGACAACATCTGAGGTTCCAACTGACAAGAAAATACACTTTATAAATGCATTCATACCGTTATTCTCCTTCAGAGGATTAGAAAAGAGATTCGTGGACTTGGATAAGGCAGACTTCCCCCGTGGTTCTTCAGGGCTTGGAGTGGTAAGAAAGTTGAAAGATAAGGAAGTGGGGGTTTCTCTCTGAAGCTTTGCACAAGGCAGGAAAAAAAAACATTTTTTAATTTGAGAGATTTTTGATTACTATAAGTAGCTATCTGAATATTGAAAAGTAAAATTCGGATGAGGTCTCACTGAGTGCTAATAAAATCTATTTGATATTTAAGGTCTTTGTGCTTCATTTGCTATACTTTAAAGGTATTTGAATTTGTGTACTAAATTAGATCAAATAGAAAATAGAAAAGATTTGTCACAGGTATAGAAAGCATGACCAATAAAATCAAGTTCAACTATAAGAAAGAATGTTTATAAATATGGGGGAGAGTTACCTCAATATTTTTATAATTTTATGTGCATTATTTTTCACATATGAAAGCTGCCCAAGTATAGAAAAATACGGGACTTCAAAAACAGTTACCAGCATGATTTGCTTTTATTACCTTTCTGTTCAAGATCCTTGTTTCCCCTTGTAGCATGTCAAATTGCCCCCAAAACCATATTATACAGCAGAGAAATGTTGTTCACACTTCACTGGCCATTGATTTACTTTATTTATTGGCACAAAATCAGCTTGAGATAAACATTTTGTCCCCCATTTCCACTATTGTAAGTGGTATACTTCATTGCAAGATAGGTAAATCCAAATGTGCAGGGTCACAATTCGACATGGCTTTCTAATCAATGTGTGAAAAATTATCTAATGAATAATGGGTTGCACATTTCCACAAACAAATTAACCAGGGTGAGACTGAAACTAATGATTATATTTATCTAATGTAATTTCACATCTGTTACTAGTGGTAGTAATTTTTTTCTCTTTCATCCATGGTGTCCTCAAAATTACAACTTAGCTTTTCAGATACAGTTATAGGACATCGGTTTAAGTAGAAAATAGACAATTTTGTGGAATGTTTGTTTTTTTCTTTGAATACCAGTGGCCCTGAGCAATATGATGCCATTTTATAAAATTTGGGAATCCAGATACTTCTTGATCATTACTTCTGTCATGTTTCTAAGTACTACTGCCTGTGGGCTTAATTTCATAGCCTATGGGTCAAATTCCATCCTTCAGTCTCATAAAGGGAAAAATGACACCATTTTGCCTCTGTAACACCATCCCTAATTTTACCTGTCCTTTCAATGATAGAATATTTAATCCTGATTTAAAATGTAGAATTTTGTTAAAAAGTAGAAGCAGTTCCCAACTTAGGAAAAAAATTAAATTCTAAACATTTTCTTTAAACTTAGGACACCTAAGTCTATCTACCAGGCAAGCCTACTCACCATTGGAATCCTAGTTCAATGAGAAAGAATGTGCACAATTTAAACCAAGAACACATGTCTTTCAGCTATGGCCTCCCACTCTCCTCCTACCTGCCAGGAAATCTGGGGAGTCTCCTACATTAAGGTATGGACTGCTGGCACCAATGGCTTGGGAAAGGGGCCAAAGAGGGTGGAACATTAGGTCAAAATGTAATTTCACACGGTAAAGAAGTGGGGAGCACTAGGGCCGAAGTCACTTGTAGCACACACTAGTGATCTTTCTTGACTTGCTCCGTTATCCAGACAGACCACAGCCTACTACTGAAACTAAATCCTCTAATGTTAATAAAGTTTCAGTGATTTAATAAAAAGCTCCAACCTTTAATTATTAGAAATTAGGCTCTGATAATCACAGGGACCTGTTAATTCCACCACCTGACTGAAGAGTTCTCTGATATATTTTCACTTCTGCAGGGAACTCTTTGGTTAGATTCACAATGCAGGAAAAATGAAGAACTGAAATACATACTTCTTTGGATCTTTGGAAGGAAAACAGAGACCTTGAAGTCAGCAGTTGTCAGTTTTCAAACTTTCCATTTCCTTTAAAAATTATTGAGGATCTCAAAGAGCTTTTGTTTATAGGTTATATCAATAATTGCAGTATTAGAAATTAAAATTGATATTTCAAATATTTATTTTAAAATAAAAATAAGCCCATTATAAGTTAACATAAATAACGTTTTGTTAAAAATAATTGTATTCCTCTCAAAAAACTTAGAAGTTTGTCTTACTAGAAGATAGCAGTATTCTTATGAGACTGCCTTTAATTTGTCATATGTTGTTTTGATTGAAGCATGTAAAGAAAATCTGTCCCCACACAAATATGTAGTTGGAAAAGAGGTTATTTTAACAGTCATTTTGGATAATTGTGAATATTCTGCTTTGATAACAAACAAAATGTGTCCTATTTCTTAAAGGTTAGTTGTAATATAAAATCTGAACCCATATCAATGAAATTTTCATACTTTCTTACATTAAATATACTGGTTTGTCTTACACTTTGAATGAATCTTCTAACCATGCATGATTTTATACTGTTATGTATTGGTTATTTGGAAAATATTAGTTCACTGACTTATGTAAATCTTTTCAACATTCACACATTACAGTATATATTAATAATAGTTGATATTGTAAAATCACATTCATTAATATGATCACCAGTCTTTTCAGAAAAGTCTTTAAATATTGGAACACTGTCAAGCTCACAAGTTTTTTCAAATTTCTAATTTTTACTTGAGAGCTCAAATTTTAGCACTGGCAATAAACATTGCCAGTTGTTTTCCTTGAACTTTCCTTGAAAGATCACTTTGTTCACTTTTGAAAAAATATCTGCCAAACATTCAACTTTGAATAACCACAGTTTGTCAGTTATTCCCCAAGTATTCCATGGAAAACAGTATTCCATGGAAAAAGCAGCTGGGTTAGCTCACAACTCACTCACACAAGTGCTTTCCCTTAGGGACCATCATACTTTGGTATGCAGGCAAAAGTATATTGTGCACGTTTCCCATTTCATCACCCAGAATACCAAAAAGATGTTTTCTTAAGAGTTGAGATTAACGAAATTAATTTTTTGTTGTTTCACCAAAAATGTTCTTAAGGAAAACTTTTTTTTTTCTTTCCTTTTTTTTTTTTACTGTGAGCAAGAATACAACTACTGTGTTTTTTTTTTTTTTTTTTTAGAGACAGAGTCTCACTCTGTTGCACGGGCTAGAGTGAGTGCCGTGGCGTCAGCTTAGCTCACAGAAACCTCAAACTCCTGGGCTCAATCAATCCTTCTGCCTCAGCCTCCCACGTAGCTGGGACTACAGGCACGCGCCACCATGCCCGGCTAATTTTTTCTATATATATCTTTAGTTGGCCAATTAATTTCTTTCTTTCTATTTATAGTAGAGATGGGGGTCTCACTCTTGCTCAGGCTGGTTTCGAACTCCTGACCTTGAGCGATCCGCCCGCCTCGGCCTCCCAGA
>CAUYRT010013893.1:0-40088 GCA_963574885.1 Lepilemur ruficaudatus
TTTTAACCATTTTTAAAGTGTACAGTTTAGTGGCATTAAGTACATAAAAATTGTCATGCAACCATCACCACTATCCATCTCCAGAACTTTTTGTCATCTCAAACTGCAACTCTGTGCCAATTAAACAATAACTCCCGTAGCCCCCGCCCTGCAGCCCCTGGTAACCAGCAATCTACTTTCTGTCTCTAAGAAATTGACTACTCCAGGTACCGCGTAGAAATGGAATCATACAGTGTTCATCCTGTTGTGTGTGGTTTCTTTCACTTAGCATAATGTCTTTCGGGTTCATCCATGTGGTAGCCTGTGTCAGATTTCCATTCCTTTTCATGTCTAAATAATGTTCAGTTGTGTGGACATACCCACATTTTTGTTTATCTAGTCATCTGTTGATGGACAGTTGGCTGTTTCTCTCTTTTGGCTCTGTCTGATGTGCATTGGTGCTACGGACGTGGGTGTTGCAAGTATCTGTTGGAGACTCTGCTTTCAATTCTTTTGGGCATATACGCAGAATTGGAATTGCTGGATCATATGGTCTATGTTTAATTTTTGAGGAACTGCCACACTGTTTTCCCTAGTGGCTGCACCATCTTACATTCCTACCAGCAATGCACAAGGGTTCTAATTTCTCTACACCCTTACAACACTTGTTATTGTCTTTTTTTTTTTTTTTTTTAAATAGTAGCCACCTTAATGGGTGGGAAGTGGTGGCTCACTGTGATTTTGGTTTGCATTTCCCTGAGGGTTGATGTTGTCACTCCCTATGTTTTTGGTCATGACGTGTTCTAATGTGTCTGTATGTCATGGGAAGAGATTGTCTTGCTGGGGGTGCCCCTGATTTGGGGAACAGGGAAAGCTCAATACCTTCCCATTTCTTTCCAGGAGGATTTAATGCACCTCAATTACCCTTTGACAGATTCGAGGAAGCAACGAAGCTTGCAGATATATTTCATGCCATCCTATTCCTGCCATTCCCACAGAAAAGGAAGTACCAGCCATTTCCTTCCCTTTGTTCTCTCCTTTTGAGCACTGCGGGCAGGGTGGGCCTCCCCCTAGTTCAGCCAGCAGGAGAGACGTTTGAGAAGGGCTGGCCAGCTTCTGGGGACAGGGGGGCAATTAACCCCAGAGCTCGGCTCACACAGGCCCGGGGCCGAGTGCCGGAATGCGGGTGTCACTGTAGAAGAAAGGCACCTTAATGTGTCACTGACAGTATCACACAGAGGAGACCAAACGGCACAGCAGATACGACAAGAACAAACGCCTGCGTGTGGACTGCACTTAGCAAAACGGATGAGTTGCAGCAGGAGAAATCGTTTGTTAGTGAAAGATGAGCAAAGCTGGTTAAAAATAGTTTCAGATGTCCAGGGAACCAGAATTCAGGTGGGAGTTTGACAGTTGTCATATGTCAGCCTTTTAGAAGTAGTTTCCAAAGAAGTGTTGGGAAACAGAGACTTCATTCCTATGGCAAGTTAGCCTGAGAAGAAATTACTAGACAGAACCATCATTTGTATTAACTCGAGGACAACTCTGACTAAACCATTTCTCTTTTGTGTGGGCCTTAGCCAGACGGAGAATCTGCCTAAGAGGATATAAAGTTCACTAATTTAATATAATGACATGCAATCTGAATTTCTTGTTTCACTTAAAACAAGTGAAATTTTAACCAGTAACATGTACACTAACATAATTTTCAATTTTTACTGTAATTAGTACATTAAATGTGAATGGTGCTGCTAAGAAGCGTTTTGCTTTCTGGGTAAGTTAAATAACCTACTTTAATCCTTATTCATATTTAATTTGCTAAGCAGTCTGTTTCCTCATAGATGGTACAAAGGTAAAGTTTAGCTCAGTTCTTGCGTGCATTAGTGGGATTTAAATTATTAAGATTTTACTGCGGAGACTGAATCACCATGTGGCACTGAAATTTCTATTGTGAACATTTAATTATCCCATACACCAGTTGTAAGAAGATTGCCTTTAGAATGTTAAATAATACTCGCTGCATGGTTTCTTTTAGTTGGGTTCAGTAAAAGATTTAAAATCAACTCCATTATAGTTTGGTTTTGAAGTAATATTTTAAACAATCTATAGACTGACAATTTGCTCATGGTGTATCTTCTTTATCTTAAAGTTGGAGGTTTCCCAGAGGGCACACATAAGCCCCAAATGGTATGAACAGTAATTCAACATTGATTTTTTATTATTATGGGTACATAATAGTTGTACATCTTTATAGGGTCTGTGTGATGTTTTGATATGGACATACAATGTGAATTAATCAAATCAGGGTAATTGGGGTATACATCATCTCAGGCAGTTATCATTTCTTTGTAGTAGGAACATTCCAATTCCACTCTTTTAGTTGTTTTAAAGTATACCCTAACTTATTGTTGATTATGATCACTTTGTTGTGCTATCAAATATTGTTCATTCTTTCTAACTATATCACTGTATTTTTGTACCCATTAACCATCCCCACTTTATAATTCAACATTTTAAGTGGCTTTTTCCCCCTTCTTTCTCCCCTCTCTCCCGCCCTTCCTTCCTTCCTTCCTTCCTTCCTTCCTTCCTTCTTTTTCTTCTGGTTTGGTGAGTTGGCACCCTTACATAACAATAGGTTTTCTTCGGGATCTACTCTATAAAGGAGGCTGCTTGCTAATTCTGCCCAGCCTAGGCACAGGAATCTTGGTAGTAATTGCCAGTTCTGCTCATCTACATGATTACATCTTGGGCAGAGAAGATCTCATACTGTGGAACCACATAGAATTTTCTGAATTGTTTATTATGCAAAACCCACAACCTTTGGTACACAGGATAGATACAGAGTGGTTCTGGTGCTTTCCAACAATTCTTCACCATTGAAAAGCTTCACCAGGTGTGGCCAAGAGAAGCACCATTGTCCTGGCTGGTCTTGGCCTCCTCTCTGTCTGCCTCTACCTCGCCTTTGATCTTCTCCCATCATCCGTGCTGGCCCAAGTGTCCATATCATGGCTAGTCAGTGCAGAAGAAACTGTTCTCTTGGTTACTTGAAATATTTGTAAGAATGTTCTGTCTCTGTTTTTAGTCCTCAAAATTACACTTTAAGAAAATGAAAGAGTTCACTAATTGGGTGTTGTCACATAAATTCATGCCAATGCTTGAGTTGCAGCTTCCAACTCTGTAAAATGTTTTAGCAATTGCCAATTATAGAATATTTCCTCTCTGCTGTGGTGAGGGAATACCGGCCTTTGCTAGGAAGAGCAGAACTTTAGTGGAGGCTCTGCCTTTTAGCATTACCCCTCATTGCACATGAAAGCTCTTCTAAAATACTTTCCCCTCGATGACCATTGGATGAGTTCTCTGAGCTCCTTCAAGTCTTTGCTGAAACCTTATCTTTTCATTGAAGTTCCTCATTTGATGCTGCAACCTGCCCTCTCCATCTCCCTTACCCTGTTTATCCTGCCTGGTTTTTTCTTTTATCCATAGTGCTCACCTTTTCTCTCTTCCAACAACACTCACTTCCATTCATTGTATTTATTGTGAAGCTTCTCTCCCACCCCTGCAAGACATAAGCTCTGTGAGGGTGGGAATCTTGGTCTATTTTATTCACAGACATATCCCAAGTGCCCAGGACAGTGCCTGGCACATAGTAGGTGTTCAATAAATTCTTTTTTGGAAAAAATTGACTATATAAAGTGTAGCAAGTCATAATTGCTATTATTTTTTGTGTACTTCCTATATGTCAGGTGCTGTACTACATATTTTTTTGATACATTACTGTGTTTGATTCTTCTGACAACCCTATGATGTTGGTACAATTATCATCGTCACCAATTTGCATGTAGCAAAACTGAAGTTTAGAGAGGTAAAATCATTTGTGAAAATTACTCAGCTTGTAAGCAGTAGACCAGGGATTTGGGCCAGACATGCCTACTTTTTGTCTGGGTTCTTAATTATTCTCCTGTAACAGCCTATAGCAGCAGCTACATCAGGTGTGGGCACATTGCCAAACGAAAATGTGGGTTTCCTTGTTCAAAAATCCCTAGAATTTCAAGATGGTGGCAACAGAGCACTAAACAGAGAGTGGGGCTCTGTGTGACCACACAGCCTACGTGTTCACGTGGCTAGTAAGCGTGCATGCCCAGCTACAGCAATCGAGGGGCAGACGCTGCAATTTAGCCCTTTAATCTCCATTTCAGGGTGATTTGGTTAAGCCTCTGTAGTCTGCTTTTTATTACATGTGGCCCGAAAGGATCTTAACTGACAAACGGTGGGTGCCATAAAAAGCCCTGACGGTGGGAATTCAGAACCAACCAAATCTAAGGAGAGAAAAGGAGGCAGAGCAGAAGAGAGATCGGCATGCATTGCAGAGCAAACTGCATAGCAGAACATCTGTACATAAAGTGCAGGGCAGGGGCCGCGGCTGCCGCCCATTCTCACTTGCGGTTCACCCACGGCACCAGGCTGAGCCGTTTGCACCTCCCGGGCACCGACAGGTACATCCAAGGCTCTTCTCCCTTCCCTGGGGTGCTTGCAGTATCCTGCTTAGATAGCCAAGCTTCTTCCGAGAATAGTTTAGATTTAAAACATGAATTTGAAGCTGGTTGACAAAGAAACACAATCCCTGAATCATTAGCCTAAGTGTCCCGCCATGTGGAGTGGGACTGTCCTAGCAGTGAGAAATGACCTTGACTGTCCTTGAAAGGCAAGGGCAAATAATTGAGAATAAAATACTCTTTCGATTTCTTTAAAAAATAATAAAGCTCTCAAAATATCTAGCTCCTTTAAATCTCTTGACTCATTGAGCAATAAAATACATAACAAATACTAGGAGTTGACTTTCATGAAAAAATCTATTCATCTTAGTACAGAGACCTATATAGCAAACTTGAGTTTGCTTTACTCATTAATTCTATGGTGTGTATGAGTGTTTCCATGTATTTGCTTTCTTTTCAGGTCATTTAAGATTATTGATTCCTCCTTCTCTAGCATAGAGCTCAATCCTCCAAGGACTGGTTAGCAAAACATTTTCCAGCTCACACAGTGCCATTTAAAAATTATTATGCTCAGTGTCTTCAGCTTAAAGTTTCCTTTCTTGGCTCCCATATGCAAGCAGTTTGTATACTTCTCTCTTTTGCTTTGTTTTTTGGGGCTGATTCCAAAATCTTTGGCCCTTTCGGTAACATTCCCTCTGACTGCCTTCTCCTGGTGGCTAAAACAGCAACAGAGACAATGGCTAAACCAGACAAGCTGCAGGGATTTTTCTTTTTTTCATAACCAAAAGTTTCTAGGGGAAATAAAATCATTGCAAGTAGTCATGTGTAGTCTTGGCTCAAAAGTAAAATGCTAAATTACGCATTAGTTGTTGCATAAATTTGCATGTTGATATATACAATCCCAAGACTTTAACAGCATCACAGATTAGCAGAGACAGATGCACACAGACACATACAGGCTGACATTCGGAGACTCCCAACCAAAGGCAAACTGAGCCCAAGGAAAGGGTAGGGATGGTTCTCTGAGAGTGAGGAGGATTGGGTGGAACACAGAGGATCTTAAGGGAAAGAAGGAGGGCCTAGGAGGGCAGAGGCTACTCCTGGCCTCCCTGTGTAAGCTCCTGGCCCCAAACCCCGCTCTCACGCCCTGTCCTTGGAACTCTCCACCTGGCCCTGAGCAAAGTGCAGAGGGGGCAGGAGAGATGACTTATGAGGGCTTGGAGTGAATCAGAAGATCCAGAAATACTCTGAGTCCCAAAAAAGCATGTAGGCTTGTTTCAAGAAAAGGAGAGGTAGACTCTTAAAGGGTGGTTTTTCTATTTGTTTTCTGTTCTGGTTTCCATTCTTTCTTCTGCGGCCTTGAGTAGGGCATCCAAACACAGAACTAAGCCTTAGCTGTCGGCACATCTAGAAGCCTCTGGCACTTTGCCAGCAAGGATCAGCCCATGAAAGAAGATTCCACACTGAGGCCAGGCGCAGTGGCTCACGCCTGTAATCCTAGCACTCTGGGAGGCCGAGGCAGGCAGATTGCTCAAGGTCAGGAGTTGGAAGATTCCACACTGGACTGATTTGCAAACCAAAGCATCAGTTTGTTAACTTATGGGGGAAAATACATATGGAGACCAGGGTGCTTACCACCGAAGTCTCTCCCTTTTAGGAACCAAGGTGCCGGCAAAAACTCATTAATAATGAGGACAGAGGGCAAAGAATTCCTTAAGGTATTTCTTCCATATGTTTTGAGAGGCTATATGACACTACCACCACAGTAATTACACACATGCCAGGTGGCCACAGCTCAGTGCTGGAGATACATTCTTAAATTCTTAGTCTCGACCTCTCTTGTCTTAAGACTTCATTCCAACCATCTTTTGTTTTTTTGTGTTTGCATTGGCCATTGCAAAATCAATATTTTAATTTCAATAAATATCTTTCACTCAATAAACACATATTGAGTTCTCAATATAGGCTAGATGTTACGATAGCATTTAGGCACTGCAGCGGAGACAAAGATGAATGAGACACAGGGCCAAGCCCTGGAAAACTCGCAGAGGCAAAGGGAGAATTACACAAATACACATGGCTGCACCACAGGGGCAAATTACTTTATGGAAATATCCAGAAAATGCTGCAAGAATTCAAAGGATGAGACATTGAATCTGTTTGCCGAGATGGAGGGAGGCTGATAAAGGAGGTGGCATTTAAGCTCAGACATAAAGAAGAGCTATGATTTGAGCAGGCAGAAATGCTCAAGTGAGGCGGCGGGGAGGGAGTAGGGCAGAGGGAAGACAGGAGACAGTGCAGAGGCTTGGGCTGGAGGTACAGAGGACGTTTGAGAGGGTCGTGGGAGCCAGAGCCGGGAAGCCTGTTGGGCCCAAGGGTGGACGGTCTTAACGCCGGGAGCTTCATTCCGGGCGCACTGGGCACTCACAGGTGTTTGCCCAAGGAAAGGCTGTGATCTGAACTGTGGTTCCAGATTAATTGGTCTCAGTGCACTGGAGAGGAAGAAAACAGAGGGCGAGGAGGCCAAGGTGGAGCTTGCCGCAGCACTGCAGATCAGAAATAATGAGCACCCGCCTGAACCCAGGACAGCGCAGTGGGAATAAAAGAGGCGGAGGCCATGCGGGAGATAGAATCAGTCAGTCTTGGCAAGGAGCTGGATGCAGCAGTTAGAAGAAGAGTGAGTCAAAGATGACTAACAGAAGCTAACATTTACCGAGGGCTGTGCTAAGCACTTCGCGTGTATTAACTCATTGGCTCCTTCTAACAACTCTGTGAAGTGGGTGCCATTAGTGTCCCCCTTTTACAGATGAGCAAACCGAGGCATAGAGATTACATAACTTCTCCAGGGTAGCGTAGCTGATAGCAGGAGTCAGAATTTCAACCCAGATCTCTCTAGAGGTCTCTGTCATACTGCTTTCCACAGTCCCCTGCCCCGCTGCCTCCAAACCTTCCACCACCAAGTTAGTTCCCTAGCCACAGTGCATCTCCTCTCTCCTCTGCCCATTTAGTAAATTCTAGATGAATGTAGTAGTCCCTCTTGTCCGGACTCACAGAAGCAAAGGGAAAGTAACCTCTGTCCTAGAAACAAATCGAATCACTGAATCAGTGTGGCTCGTGCTATGGAAAAGTAGCATAAAACTCTACCATTGCATGCTACCATGCTCAATTAGAAAATTCTATAACAGCAGTTGGTATCATGATTAAGGTTTTTATTTTATTTATTGCTTTGTTATGGTAAAACAAAACAAAACAAATCTTGCCTGAATTATCTTCCATGTGTCAGTAGAAAGGCATTTTTCAAATCAGTACACTTCCTGCTTTGTGGATATTTTGATAGTCAAAGCTTATCTTAATGGCCTCGTTCCCTTGGGCTTTGGGCTAAGTCCAAGCTGATCTGAGCTGATTAGAGACCATCTTCCTATCTCCAGGACTGACCCACGGACTCTCACCAGCTTTATCACGTTCTCGAGGTTGGATTCGTGATTTGTCTTCTTTCTTTCTGTTTTCTTTTTTATACTGAAACTACCCCACTGAAAATTCTTGATTAGAATTCAGGTACTTTGAGGATAATCATAGTGTCGTTTTCTTAACCACATGGTATGCCAGCAGTTTTCAGGGTGACAAAATGTAGGTTTATTGAGTAATTACAGTCTGTCCCCTGCAAGAAAGGAACTAATTTCACCAAAAAACAAAATGCTGACATTTTTTTAAACTAATGAGGCTTTTATGGCTTGCTGGCAACCTATTTCATTGCCCTAATAGTTAGAAGTCATTGTAGTAACAGTCAACTGCTCCTATATATTAGGACCAAGAGCAGAATCTGCAGGAACAGCTGGAAGAAATCATGCAAGTGTGTGAGTATGTGCGTGTGCATGTGTGTAAGCTTGTGAGTGTTTCCTAGGAATTGCAAGCGTGTGCATATGTGCATAAATATGTGTTTGTGTGTGTGTGCTTGCATATAAATTTAAGCCCCAAATACTTCAGTAGTGGAAAACGCCCCCTGCTACAGTGTGGTAAGTTATGAGGTGTCCTTCTTGCTGTGGAACATTAGGCTTCATGATTTTACACCAGACTAATTTTTTTTAATTGAAAGAGGAAGTGGTCTTTTAATATATAACTGAGTGTTGGGGTGCTGCTATTCAGAACACCCCAAAAGGCAACTTACTTACCTGCACAGAACATTCTAGAAACAGGAAGGTGCCGGGGATATCCTGGCCACCTAACACCTCCAGCAGGACACTACTGTTCCAGTCCACTTGGCCCTTTGTGTCCCCACTGGCCAATGAAATCGCCTCACCTGAGTGAGACTGAAGAGACACAGTGGGAGGGGGTGACACCCAGGGTCCCAAGACAGAGGGGCCAGCATGCAAAATAAATAAGTCCCATGGAATGCCCTATGATAACAGCATTGGTTTTTGTGTTATTTTTCCTCTTCGAAGCTGAATTACACCAGACCAATATTGAAATGACCTCAGCTCTTCTAAGATGGTCTTCTTTTCCTTCTACTGCATATGACTTTGAACCAGAGTTTCTGTCATTCACCACTTCAAATTACTTTTCATAAGAAACTAAATTTAAACCACTAATTCTTTAAGCAAAACAAGGGTTGCATTGGATACTTTCTTACATCCCAAATATCTTGCTCCTTTTTGGGTCAACCTTGAGTAGGCTCTTACTGTCTTTTTCATATACTCAGCATGGAAATAGAATGCTGCTAACTACCTTTGAGACTGACACATTTCAGGGACCAAGAGCAGACATGTGTTTTGTTGATTTTTGTGATTTTGTGATTAGTTACTTAGTGCCATTGAGAAGCAGTCTTCTCGTTCTGTCTTTCAGGCCCTGGTATAATTCTCTTCTAGAGCCAGCTGTTTTCAAACTTCATCTGGCATCAGAATCACCTGAGAAACTAAACACAAACTAAAAACAAAAACAAAAAACTTCTAATGTCCAGAGACTCTGATTAAACTGGTATGAAGTGGGGCCAGAACCTCTGCAGGGTTTAGAAAGCTCCCAGGATGATTCTGATGAATTGGGGGAGGATTACAAATCACCATTCCAGACCATTGGTTTTAAAATCACGTCAGATCACCTGCGGAGCTTTTTTAAAGTACGGATGCTGAGGCCCCACTTAAGACCAAATTATCAGAATATCTGACATCGTGGCCAACCCATTAAGTATTTATTGGAAGTTCTTCAAGTGATTACAACATACAGCCAAAGTTGAAAATCACTGGTCTAGATTTATGAGTTTATGCCAATCTGCACAACATGGATTTTACTGAAACATCAGCACGAATGTGGTACAAAGGGTTCTGCTGTGCACCACACAGCAAAGCTTCTCAAATGTTCCTTTTGTAACATCTCTTTCTTCCAAAGTTCCTTTTACTAAAGATTCAGCTCTATTTTCTCTCTCTCTCTCTCTCTCTCTCTCTCTCTCTCTCTCTCTCTCTCTGTCTCTCTCTCTCTCTCTCTTTCCCCCAGAAACTACCTTTTCCTCCAGTAGCTCCTCCAGCCACTTTTCCCATAGTGGAGTCTTGCCCACTCATAATTCTTCTTAAGTCAACTCCTCAAAACATCCTTTATTCTCACTCATACATCAAGAGACTCAAGGTATCCTTCCAAAATTAGAAATAAATTATTTATGCATTAAGTTGCAGAAAGCAGAAAGACGGAATCCTTAGACCAAAACAGAGATAACTATGACTTGCAGATAGAGCTAAAAATACCCAGTGACGGAAGAGAATCTCATGCATGAAAATCAACAAAACACAGGAGGTGGATCGGCTGTCTGAAAGGTGCCTGTCGTGTCCACTTTTTCCTCTCTACTTCCACTGTCATCCCCACGTCAGGCCCTCTGAATGCTTCCCTGGACAATTCTTAACAGCTTTCTAGCTACTTTCCCATTTCTGTACATTTTGGGACCCTATTCCTAGCATTGTGTTAGGCAAGTACATATCTAACAAGTTTCCCAGGTTCCATTAAATTTTAACAGAAGTTCCAAAACTTTTTGTGGTTATGGATCCCTTTGGGGGTTTGATGAAAACTACAGACCCTTTTCTTGAACACAGATTTGTATAATTTTGCATAACATTACGGAGGCTTCTTGGATCCTTCTGTAGCACACTGACAATCCTGTGGTCTCTGGCCCCATGCTAACGACCTCTGCAATAAAGCCTGGTTAAATCAACTGATGTGTAATGGACTTCACTCAGTTTAAACACTTGCAGCAAAAAAAAAATTCGTGGAAAGGAAAGTTGGGTGATATCATCACATTTTGGAAACACTAATTGACCATACTTTTGACTCAAATTTGTAAATGTCTACAAAACTTGAAAAAAGTCAAGATAGTAGAAACAGTGGAGTTACTTGGGTTGCTTACCTTTGGATCAATTGACTTTTCTACTTCCTCCTAATTGTCATGTGAAGGATGATGATAGTGATATGAAATTTCACATTGCATATCACTTAACAGTTTGTTTGCAAAGCACATTCGCACACACATATAAAGATGTATACATTTTATTTACTTTATACAAGAAAAGTGAGTATTAAAGAAATTAAATGACTTATTCAGGCTATGGAACTGGGGTTAGAACCCAGGAATCCTGGCTCCTTGGCTAGGATTATTTCTGGCCAGTTGTTTAGTCTGTTCTCACTACACAGTGTCTCAAATTTGCAGCTTCTGATCCAGTCAGATTGTCACCATTATAATTCAGGTATTCATTCATTCATTCATTCATTCATTAACCATTCTTTCATTTACCATTCAGTGCATTCATTCAATACCCATTACTATTCATTCATTCATTCAGTAACCTTCAGTGAGTTGCGTGGGCAGGGCAGGCAGTGTGCAGCAACACAAGTGTCAGCGTAAGGAACGGGGTCATTTGTGATACTGGAGTGCCACTGGGCTTTAAGGCAGCCCAGCTACATCCAGCCACAAGGCTCAGGGAAATCTTTACGGAGGAGGTGACATCTGATTTTAGATGCAAATAATGGAAAGATGTTAACAGATGAACCTAGGGAAGAAGGCACCAATCCAGGCAATAGCAAAACATGAGAAAAGGCACAGGGGTAGGAATCACAGGGGAACAGCCATGTCCATACGAAAGGCATGGCCTTTACAGCGTCCTAGGCAGTGGGCTGGTGAGTGGGTGAGTCTTGCAGGCCATGTGCTCTCACTTCGAGGGGAGATAGAGGCCACAGAGGGCTGGAAGCAGGGAGAACTAACTGCCTCTGTGCTGTGCTTTAGAATTTTTTGATGACAATGTAAAATATGGGTTTGGTGGGGAAGATTCTTTTTTGCAGCCTTACTTTGTTTTATATTCATTCAACATCTTGCTTGAGTTTAGTTCTTAGGGCTAGAACATAAAAGTTAATTATTTATCCAGTGTTTAAAACCTGGGGTCTATAGTTCTTTGCAAAATCCATTTAGAGGGTTCAGGAGGTCAACAGATGTCCTAAAATTGTATGCCATACTATGTTGTGTATTGATTCTTCTTCTTCTTTTTTTTTTCCAAACTCAGAAGAAGGGTTATAGCTTCCATCAGCTTCTCAAAAGGATTTATGACCTGCAAAAGGGCCACTGCTTAAAGCTTAATGGAAGATAAGGAGAACAATTTTGAATTTGTCCTATGTAAGGAAGGCCCCATGGCCTAAAGATGTGTGTAATATTCCTTGGAACAGGCTGTACTGTTAGTCCTATTAAAACAATTTTTTTTTCTTTTTCTTTTTGTCAAAAGGGTCATAGAATATTAGAGATGGATAGATCTAGAATAATTCCTTCTCTTATTTAAGAGAAGTTGAAACCCCAGGGACCCTATTACATAATACACTGCTCAAGAACACCCAGATGATTGTGGAGCTAAGGAAAATCCTCACAGAGATAAGCAGGCCATAGCTCCTCTTGTATTGCCATCATCAAAAAACTAAATTTACTATTAAATATCACAGTTAAATAATAGCAATAGTTAATAATTTGTATTAGATCTATTGTTAGATATTTTTCAAGCACCAAGTTGCTATTAATAGTTTATGTATCTGACTATAAAAGCATAAGTTTCTAAAGTTTATAAATCTCTTTAAAATAATTTCTATAAATCACATCAATAAATTTTTTTCTGTAATTAGTTGCCTGTTAAAATAGCCATTAATTAGACCATCAGCCTTATCTGTCACTACTCATAACTAGACTCTCATAGAATGACTTTTAAAACATTTTTTTTTCTTTAAAAATGAATGTGCCCACAGAATCTCTTTCCAGCTGAAGCAGAGTCTCAGTTCTGTCATTGACCTTCTCATTTAGGACACGTGTGAGGTTTCAGATTCTGAATTTAAAAATTGAAAACATAATTACTTCAAAGCTATCATCAATGGAAATGGAAAGGTGCTAACTATTGCCAAGGACAAGCAGAGCCTGTTGTCTTGCCTAAGAAGGGATTTCACAAAAAAAAGAACAACCTAATCTTGGCAAGGAGCCCCTGGGGCACCAGGGCCATTGAATGTTATCTAACAAATGTTCACTAACGAGAGCTCTCAATGAAAGATGGATTCTAGTTCCAATTTTCTGGATATTTAAAGGTTAATGAGAATAGGCTCTCTTGTGCACGCTCTCTCTCTCTCTCTCTCTCCTCACCTTCAGGAGGACTGAACCACAGAGACTGGCCTCATTAGCACCTTACTATCACTGACTTTGCTCAACCACCCTCACAAGAAGAAGGGATCGAAAATTATTATTGCGGTCAGACTGTAGCTAATATGAAAGCAATTTCAAAAGAGCCAACTCATGATATGCCACAGGGAGAAAAAATTGTTAGTTTAAGAGCTGGCAGCAGAATTTTTTTCTTGAAAAAGAAACACCTCTGTATTGAAACATCCACTGATGGCTCATTCTGGTTAGGGAGGTTGACCTCTAGGCAAGGTTGCGATGGGCTTCGAGTGAGATTGAGGACGAGCTCAACTGTTTTACAGAAGCGATGCCCAGGGAGCTGGGGGCTCAGGGAGTGAGCGTGGAGGACAGGAAGCAAGTCCAGGTGAGAGGAGCCAGAGCCACACGCAGGGAGTTTGGGGCCTGAACAGATGAAGACGAGAGGAAGGCATTGATGCAAGGATTTTTAAGAATAAACCTGGTTGATATTCAGCTCTAAGCCGTTAGTTATACAGTAACCCTGATTACTGTTCTTACTTCCTTGCCCGCAATTACTCCTGAAACTTCAATCAAAGTTGACTACCAGGTCAGCTTTTATGGTTAATGTTTCAGAGAAATGATATGGGCATGGAAACCTTCAGATATTTATTCTTGTATTTTCTTCTTCCCTCCATTGAAGCAGATAGCAGTCATTGCAATGATTAGACTCAGAGATTTGGGGAGGACAGAACATTCTGTAGCAAGTGACTCTTCCTATTTTGGGGCAAGATTAGGCCATTAGAAATGAGTAAGGGAGAGAAAAGAGATGGCAGAGGCCTGTGGAGGGGGAAAGTAGATGGGGAAAGTAGCAGGTCCACAGTTATAGAGGACCTGGGCCCCACCTTGCAGACGTGTGCAGAGAGATGGCAGCGCCACAGTGGGCATGTAGGCAAAGACACGGTGGATTTGGGGGGTGGGCGAGGAAGAACATGATGAATTTAAGGTGACAGGATTTCTCCGGATTTACCAGGCAGTTGAAATTTTAGGCCCGGAGCCCAGGAGAAAGATCTGGAGTGGAGACTCACTTAGAAAATCATTACCATATTGTTCAGTGTTTCTCAAATTACGATTCAAGGACCATCTGTGTCATATGATGCACCCTCCTCCCACCAAGTCCTCTGGGAATGGGTCCCCAAATCATCATTTTAATCCTGCTTCCCAGGTGATTCTTAAGCACCCTGGAGTCTGATCCCCACAGCTAGATGCTAACTGATGCGATGAGAGAGAGCAGTAGAGTTCTGAGAAAACAGATGGTGAGAAGATGGCCACAGTAGAGCGCAAAGGAGAGTCAGGTAGGAACGTGAATGAAATTGTCCATTGGACTGGCAATGAGGCTGCCACTGAGGATCTCAGGAAGGACAGTTCAACAAGGTGAATATTGGAGCATGAAGTTTATGTGGTTTACAGTGTGTGTGTGTGTGTGTGTGTGTGTGTGTGTGTGAGAGAGAGAGAGAGAGAGAGAGAGAGAGAGAGAGAGAATTAGCCAGGCTGTCCTACTGAGTTGAGACACTTGGCTTTTAGTCCTAGGGTTTCACTAGTTGGCCATGTGACTCTCATCAGCTAGACATTGAATATCTGCCTCATACTGGCTCCTTTACCCAACCCGGAGTACTTGGGCAAGCCATCACTGGAGTCTCAGAAAAGCAGCAGGTGGTCCTTACATTTAGTCTCTGCTTCTGGCCCTTAAAGGACAACAAGGTTTGGTCCTTTAGCTTTTCCCTCTCACAATCCTTTAGGACACAGTTTCCTTCCCTACCTTTGACTTTGTGCCTCGCCGTAGCGATGAGAGGAAACTGGCCCTGGACTGCTGAGGATGTCATGGGACCTCCTCTCATCTAACCCTCTATTCTAGGGGAGGAGATGGCTGCTTCTTTCTGGGAATCTGCCCATCTGGAAGATTATGGATTGGACTGGATCCAGGGAACTAGGACTCATGGATCTCAAATGGGTTTCTTTAGAGCTCAAGCATTCTGCATCCTGGTTTCAAATGAAGCAGCTTCACTTTGACTTATTTTGGGTATTAGGGGTTCATCTGCATTTTCATTGAAAAACAACAGGAGTTTCTATTATTAAAATAAAATGTGAAAAGTCTGTGAACCTGTTGATGTCTAAAGCTTAGCTTTCACTTTCAGGATTTTGAGATCTAGCCCACACTATGGATTTTGGCAATACAACTTTTTCATCTAACCCTGAGCCTAGTTCTGAAGGTGTTTCCTTCTTTACATCATGTTAGATACACATTCTAGAGTTGTAGAATAATGATGACACTAGTCTTTTTTTAGATTTTAATGAGAACACATTCATTAACTATTCCATTTTGTCTTTGTATAATATTTTTATTAAAATAATGCTGTCTTTTAACATTATGCAAAAATTCTGGAAAAATAAAAGAAAGAAAAAACCCCATATTATCATTTGCAGCCCTATCATTTTTGACAGTTTGAGATGCCTCTTCACAGTATATGCATGTGTAGACATGTGCATACAGTATATATGTGTGTGTACACATGCTCACAAACACACACGTACAAATTGAAAATGCATGTATGGTCTTATACATCTCCTTTGTCACTCAGTGTGGTATAATCAGCATTTCCTCACAGCCTTAAACATTCTTGGCAAACATAATTTTTATTGACTGCAAAGGTTTATATTTGGTAGATCTCTGCCTTTTTTGGGTCATGTGTGTCCTTTTATACCCATTTGGGGGGCAAAGAGCTGCTTTTACAAAAGGACGTGTTCCATACCCCTTCAGACTCAATAAGCTTTTTTGTACACCCTACACACATTCCTAATGCATTTATCTACCCATCCATTAGTGTAAATTCAGTCTCTTTTTCCAAAGTCACAGAAAATGTTCTTTCTCTCCTCGGGAGGGTCTGTTCTATTGACACTCGTCACCCATTCCCAGCCTCTTCCCATATCTTAGCAGCTGGAAGGCTAACAATGACATTCCCCACACTCTCTTGCAGTTCCAGATATAAAACTGACCCTGACAATGAGGCTGGGGAGATACTGCCATTGGAATAGGATTCCTAATTTCGGTGGGGATGGTGAGATCCCAGAGTGTCAGAAGCCAGGTTAATCACCAGTCATAAGGTGGATGCGGTCATTGCAACAACAGGCAACAGGGCGAGAGCCATGACCAGAATGGTCTTTCTTTTAGGGGTCTTTTGCAGTGGATCATTGATCATGTATCTCTGGCACTGAAATAAACAGGGCACTATTAAGGTTTATTTGTATGACTGATGAAATTTTAGGTCCAGTAACTGTTCACCAGAAGATGCTCAGAGTTTCCTACATGTAGGTACTATGAATCCACTTAGTGTTCCCTAAGGAGTTCTGTAGCCATTTACAGGGTGCCTGTGCAATGGGGAAAAGATTTGAGGGGCAGTTCTGGACACATCTTCAAGCTGAGTCCCATGCATGTGAGCTTATTCCTTCTCTTCTTGCAGTATAGCTCCTTGGTAAGAAGCAATATTGAGTGGATGCCACAGACATCCAGTGTGGTTCCAGAGTCTTGGGGACTTTGGGGACAGGCCTACCAGTCAGACTGGTGTTATAGGGTTCTAGTGACAAAGAGGGTTTTGGCCAGTTTGTATCATAGTGGGCCCAACAGCATCTATGTACACACCCTGCCTTTACTTCCCTGGTTCCTGAATGTGTAATTTGGCAACTGAAGGAATCTCACATTTATGCTCTGACTCATGGAATGAGGGCCACTATGGGAAGAAGGGCTGCATGGGAGCTCCCTTCCAGACTGTGAGCCCAACAATACCATACTATAGCAGAAATTGCAGAATTCATGCCAACATCAAGGACTGGGAGAAAATGCAGAATTCATGCCAACATCAAGGACTGGGAATTGATTCCAATAATATCCCTATTTAACTTCATGTATTTGGCGTGTGCAGAAATGGTGAAGTCAGGGAGAATAGTTGGACCTTAGGAAACCTAACAGGGTAGTGGTTATAATTGCAGATGCTGTTACAGATGTGGTTTGTTTTTACGGAGCAACTCCACACAATCCCCGGAGTCTGATATGCAGATGTCAATCTTGCAAACACTTTTTTCCTATACCAAGCAGACACAATTCAATGCAGTTAACTTTCATCCAGCAGCAATCCATCATCACTGACATCTGGCTGGCTGCCTCAATCTAGCCTGTAGAGACTTGGTCATTTCACCATCCCATAGGACAGCACTATGTTCCATCATATTGATTAGGTCATGCTGACTAAGCAAATATTAATAGTAGCAAGTACCCTGAATGTCTTGGCAAAATGTATATGCCTGAGGTGGGTGATAAATCCCATGAAAATTCAGAGACCTCAGTGAATCTCAGTGAAGATTCTGGGGGCTTAGTGATCTGAGGCTTTCAAGATATGCCCTCCAAAGTGAAAGACAATTTGCATCATGTTGCATTCTCTACCAATCAGAAAGAGACACAATGCTTCAACCTATTGCCAAGTAACACTTACAGCTGTCAGTCCTGAGTATAGCCCCAAGCCAGAGAAGGTTCTGCAGCTGAGTCAAGCTGACATTCAAGCAGTTCTTCTACCTGGACCTCATGACTCAAGAGATCCAAAGGTGGTTGGTATTCCACACAGTATTGCTACCAAACAACGAACTCATTTTACTACAAAAGAAGAAAGACAATTGGCTAATATATTTGAGATTCACTGGTCTTACCGTGAATCCCGTCACCCAGAAAAAGCCAACCCTAAAAATCGTACAATGGCCTGTGGGAGATTCAATTATGGTGGAAGCTGAAAGCCTATAGCTTGTACCATTTGGAGGGCTGTCTTATAAGACCTTCCACATGCTTTTAACAAGTGATACATACAGTGCTATTTCTCCCATAACCAGATTTCCTGAGTACAGAACCAAGGGGGAAAAGTAGGGGAATCACTTCTCACTATGCACCTAATGACATACAAAATGTTCTTACATTTCTCAGACACCATTGGTGCTCTCTCATATCCCTTGGCCTACTGTAGAGGTTGCCTGTGACAGCCACAAGTTCTGAGAATTAAGGTCTCAGGAGGACTGTAAACCAGCAGGCGGTCTGGGCAAATAATTTGGCCTCCTCAACCCTCAGGGGGATAATTCCGAGTTGTGTTCCACAGTCTCTCAGCCGGTTCCCCAGTACGATTTGGGTTTTGTGTCAAAACTAGAAAGTCTTCCCCCATTTTGAAATTATATTTAAAGAAATACTGTCATGTTTTATTCTCATGGTCTTATTGTTTCATTTCACTTTTACATCTTTAACAGATGTGGATTTTTTTTTGTGTGTAAGGTATTTTTTTCGTGTAAGAAATACAATAAAATTTTCAGATGACTGTCCATTTATCTCAGTATCATTTATTAAATAGTCTATCATTGCCTTACTGGTTTGAATCGCCACCTTTATTGTATTTTGGATCCATAGATGAATTCTGAGCCTACTTGTGTATTTGTTGATCTGTCCATTTATGTGGCAGTACTACCTTATTTTAATTGTTGTAGCTTTATAATGTATGGCAATGTCTGGAAAGACAAGTGACTTTTCAAAATATTCTTGCCTATTATTTATCTTTTCATATGTTTTTTACAATCATCTTGACTAGTTTCCCCCAAAAAAATCCACCTGGTATTCTTTTTGTGTGTAGATTAACTCATTAAGATTTTTCTTTTTCTTTCCTTTGGTTTTTATTTGGGTATAACTTACATACAGTAGATTCATTCCTTTTGCAAAGGAATTATGGCCCGACTTAAGTGGAATAAAGGGACTAAGTTCTTTGGTTCCTAACTTTGCCATTCTCTCCCAATCACCAGTCTATTTGAAGGCCTTCTTCCCCTCTCTCTCTCTGCCATAATTTTTCAAAATGATCAAGGATTAAGAAACTTCAAAATGTTTAGAGAAAGAAGACCATATTCAAGAAGTAGTGACTGTTAATCACCAGCTGGTAGGCTTTTCTCTCTTTTATTCTTAATAATCACATGTATTGAGTGGACACATTAATAATAGTAATAACTTATTTAGAGTTACCGTGAAGTTAAATGAGATGGCACCAGTTAAATTAGCACAGAATCTGCAGGGAGATGGCATTCATGGCCCCAATTCCCTATTTCTTCAAATGTTCATATTCTTTTCTCTGTAACTGTGTAGTGCCCTCCCACTCTGCCTCTTGGGTTCGGTCATGCAACTTACATTGCCCAATAGGCTGTGAGCAAACCCAATACAAATAAAGTCTTGTAAGGCATCTGCACATTGGGACTTGCTCTGCACTCTTGCCTTCTGACACTGCCATTAAAACCTGCTTGGACTAGCCTGCTAGAGGATGAGAATCCCATGACCCAGTTAGCCCCATCTCCCCAGCTGACAACCAACCCATCAGCAGTTACATGAGTGCACCAAGCCTACATGAGAAGAACCACCCAACTGGGCTAAATCCAAATCACTAATCTGCAGACTGTTGAGCTAAACACATATTCACTGTTTTGAGACACTGAGTCTTGGGGTGGTTCGTTTCTCAGTATTATGTGTCAGTAAATAGCTGTCGACACACAGGAGGTGGTTAAAAATAGTTTATGTGGCAGCCCTTTGGTGATCTAAATTTATTCTTATTTAAGTCACAGAGACAGTTCTCTGTCTACTCTTCCCTTCCTTTGTAGCTTAATCTTTAGTGTCTAACCTAGGCTCGCTGTAAAATTTAATATGCTTGTTTGGCAATTTCACATATCTCAAATTGCTTCTGTATTGTTTCTTGTCTCTAATGGCAAAAAAATTTCAGTCACATTTAGTCTACTGGCTGTCAGCATTTTATTTGCGTCTCAGAGGGGATATAAGAGAAACAGGAGACAGAGCCCTTCCTTTAATAACACCAGTCCAAAGGATGAGAACTAATTTCAGTGATATGTGGTATACACAGAGGAGTTAAGAGGAACTGGGGAGTCAGTGAATTGGAGTTGAGTAGGTTTAGTCCATGATATTTTAAGCATGGTATTAAGACTTTCTTATGGAAAAAAAAAAAAACAGAATGATAGACTACTGAACCAATCCATGTGTTTTCCTTCTAATGTGGCCTCACAGATGATGTTTGGGCTATGAAATGGGAGGGTGACACATGAGTGCTGCATCTTGAAACTCTTTTTACTTCTTATTTTGGCAAACAGTTCCATGGCAACTGGAAGCCACTCATGATGCTGACAGTGGTGCTAGAGATGAGTTTATTATTACACGTTTATAATATTGTGTCTTGAAAGGATGGAATGAATGGAAACAGTACAGGAACATCGGCTTTAACTCTGCTATGCCTACTTTCATTTAGGACTCTCTAGAAGCTCTCGATTTTGTTTGTTTTACCTAAGTCTAAGAAAAGCCCCCTTTTCTTTTTATTAAATTGTAGCCCACTTACTGGGATGCTTGGTGCTGCCCCCTGAACACAAGCGTTCAATTTCGCTGGCATTGAGAGTGAAGATCAGACCCTTGCCCTCTCTTACTCAGCTGTTGATTAAGAGCTGCTGCTAGTTTCTGGTGTGACCTTTAACTGTTAGGCATGAATTACAACTCCCTAATGAATGTATTGTCAGGGCACTCTGCCAACTATTATTTCTGAACAGAGCATGTTCATTATCAAAAGAAAAACTGTCATGCCAATAGTAATGCCAACTGGTTCACTGGTCATTCGAAGAAAGGGGAGATAAAGAATGCCTTTCCCCCAGCGGCCCACTTTGTGTTGTGACACATGCACTTTGTTCCTTTTCATTCATTTCCATTATAGCCTAGACAGTCCAACTTTATGTTCTGGAAAAAATAAAGAATTCTGTGCTTTGGCTTAATGTATGAGGAAAAAAGGCAGCTTCTTAGTTAGTGTAATTTAAAGATTGACCAAAAGATCTGCTGGCCAGGCGTGGTGGCTCACACCTGTAATCCTAGCACTCTGGGAGGCCAAGGTAGGAGGATTGCTTGAGGTCAGGAGTTTGAGACAAGCCTGAGCAAGAGCGAGACCCTGTCTCTACTAAAAATAGAAAAATTAACTGGACATCATGGCGCGTGCCTGTAGTCCCAGATACTTCGGAGGCTGAGGCAGGAAGATCGCATGAGCCCAGGAGTTTGAGGTTGCAGCGAGCTACTATGATGCCACTGCACTCTAGCCAAGAAGACAGAGTGAGACTTTGTCTTAAAGAAAAAAAAAAGCCTAAGATTTGCATCCCCTTACCAGGGTTTGGACTTTATGCCCTCAAGAAGTATTGGTTCTGGCAGGAACCTTAAAATAATCTCTCCTGGATGTTTTCAGATGACTTTGGCTCAGACATCAAAGTTGTAGGTGGATATGTAAATAAATAAAATGGAAAGAACTAGAACCACTCTGGCTGAAAAGCAGGATGATGGGTGGTAGGTGGTTATGGAGAAGAGTCCTTGCATCTGCTGGAAACAGAGTTAGAAATCCGCTCATCTTGCCAACTCTTCATTTTTAGAGATTCAGAGAAGTGAAACTGCTGCCCTCTAAACAGATAGCTAGGTCATAATAGAACAGGAACTAGAATTCATATATCCTGACTTTCAGTGTAGTGCTCTTTCCAGATTTTTAAATAATTGGTGGGAAATACCGATAAATGTGCGTTATCAGTTGTGGCATTTGAAGAGATTCACGAATTCTTCTAGAATGCAATAATAGCAGTCTGATGGAATGTGGATAATTTTGGCATTCTATTTTATAAGAAAATTCTAAAATTTTCTTCTTTTTAGCATGTTAATTATGAAAGCTATTTTTAAATGCAATTTAGAAATTAATAAAATAAAATTTTAAAGTACTCCCTTGCTCTAATCCCAAGCTCCTCCCTAGAGGTCACTGCTACCAGTTTGAATCATCCCAGACATTTTTCTGTGAGCACATACCACACTTACATCCACATATATGATTATGGTGTTTGCTATTACTTAAAAAAATTTAAATAGTGTATACATTGTCCTGGAACTTTAAAAAATAAAGAAAGTGACATCCACCCATATGAGTACACGCTCTCTCTTCTTTCAGCTGCTTTGCTCTTGTGGTGTGCGTGTACCTTATATACGTATCCATTCTTCCATTGCCCAAGGTTAAGAGAGTTTCCAAGAGTTCATTACTATCATGCTATAATCAAGATTTTTAAACATATGTGTTTGTCCACTTTTGCAAATATTTATGCCAGATAGAACCTTGGAAGATTTGCTGAGTCAAAAAGACATTTATATTTTTGATAGATGTTGCCAAATTGCTCTACAGAAAAGTGAGGCCAATTAACTCTCCCATTCCACATTGACAGTGCTGTTTGCCAACATTAATACTGAATATTAATCTATTCCAACCCTGCTAATCTGACAAGCAGGAAGCTGACACACCTTTGTTTCATGTGTTTTTTTGTTTGATTTTTTTTTTTGGTACCTATGTAAATACTTTATTCTGTTTCCAGATAGGATATTGAAATTTACTTGTTGCTTTAAGACAACTAAATATACAGCTAAGCTAACTGAAATGAGATATAGAAGAAGCTTATGAGATATAAGATGCAAATGAGAAAATCTGAAACAAGTTTTTAATTTCATTTACTTATCAGGACTTCTCAAATGATACTGGCCTTATGTATCAAGTGCTTTTTTTTCCCCATAAATACTTGCTTACCCTTCCAGAGAGCATATCATACTATTGTGTCTAAGAAATCAGTGAATAACTAAGCTTTCCCTCTGACCAGAGTACAAAACATTCCTTCAAAATGCTGGATGCAGAGAGTGATGAGATGGGTAAGAAAAAGGAATTTTTAAGTGTAAGAAAGCTGGGGATTCCAGGAGATTGAAGTTGCCTCTGGATATGTGAAGTTCACTGTCATGTTCAGAAAAAAGCTGCAAAAGATCATAAGTAAACAAGATGACTTGAAGACAATGAAAACTAATGACATAATGTTAGGACCCAGCAGTGAAGAGAATTGCAATTAACAAAACCCTTCTGACTCTTTCTTTGGATAAAGAAAGAAACTTCATTATAAAGAATGCTGACAGTTTATGGAAAATTTACAAATGGAGATTCAAGAAATGGAATTCCTTCAGTCCTCTAAAGGTTTGAGCTCATGGTCTTTTCAATAATTTGTGGTTTCCTCTGAGCTGTCTTTATTTTTCCCCATATAAATTAGGTTGCATGCCTTTTGATTACTGAGCTCTAGGAACTTCTCATGGAGTCCTAATGCTAACTAACGCTTTGATTATGTACGTTGCAGGTGTTTTCTCCAGGTCTGTCATTAGTCATGTAATTTTGTTTACGGAATTTTGTCATACAGCGGTTTTAAATTATGAAGGCAAATGTGCCAATCTTTTCTTTCATAGGGAAGCTCATATTTCTAACAGTCTTTCAATATCAGGCTTTAATCCCTAGTCATAGCTAGACTAACAGAAGCAGCGATATATTTTTCATTAAAAATAAATCATTCTAAACTTAAAATGCAAATTTATACTCATTGCTGATGTCTTTGACTAACAACATCAATCATTATGCAGGAAAATAAAATTCTTCTTTTAAACTATATACAAAATCAGAGAAGACTCCAGAAGCCCAGATACATCGTGGGTATTTCAAACTGGAAACTGTGGCATGATTGAAAACCTCATGTTAAAAAGCCCAAGCAGAGATAATTTTTACAAATTTTAGCTTCTTACGGACATGTTCATGACTCTCAATATGACTTATCTTTGTTGGCTGTTACTCAAAATCTTCCCCTAGGGGCCAAGATATTTTAGGCTGTTGTTAATATACAATGATTGTTAAACCTTTATTAGCAATTACATCTTTGGATGAGCCTAGTCATTGTTTCTAAGTTTTGATGTGGGAGATAAGGGGAGACAAGTCAGTGACTTTGCTGCATGGAAAAATTGAGGTCTTCAGGGGAAGTCACGTGGGGTGGCCCAGGAAAGCCAGGGGTGAGGGTGCATAAAAGTGACGGGGCATCATGTGGCTTGCAGAGGGGTCGTAAGGGGCAAGGCAAAAAAAGAAACGAAAGAATTGAGATTTTTTTTGAGAATACCTTTTGCACTCATAATTAGTGTTATATAGTTATTGTCTAATTTCCCTACTACATTGTGAGGGTCAATGTCCCACCCATATTGCACCCCCCAGTGATGACACGTAGTTGGCATTCTGAGACTATGAGCTGTGTATTTTCGCATAGATTTTGTTTCCGTCACCCTGCATTACTTTGGGACTGAAACAGTCATATTCACCGAGGTGACCAAAATTAAGAATAAATTTCAAGTTTGGGTATTACTAGGCTCTGGTATCACACAATTGTTTGGTCTGAAAATGGAATTAGAAGGAAGATTCGTCATTTGTGCTTGGAATGCAGTGCCCTTTTAAAAGCCTAATTCAGAGGTTTGAGAAGTCAGTGAGGCCTTTCTGTCCCAGTGGAGCATAGCAGTTGTGACAGGGATCTGCGCAGATTCTCTCTCTCCATCTTGTTGCCTCAAGACAGATAGAAATGAAGACTGTATCAGGACTGAAAATACTGCCTAAAATCAGGGGTCATACATACGCCAACAAATGAGCAACACCCAATACCATTTCTTTGCAGTGCATTCTAGAAGGATGCAAGGAGATCACACACACATGCATACATACACACACACATGCATATATGTATTAAAAAATCAGCAAACCTATGGTCCTTATGCAAAAAGGACTCAGAAAGCTGAAAGGGGATTTAGTAGGAAACAACAGCTCAGTGAGAAGCTGAAATTGATGTGGCAGCCCCAGTAAGGTTATAGTATTTTGGAACATTGACCCTGGAACCTGGCCCCCTCGGTTAAAATTGCAAGGCTGCCACTTGGCGGCTATGACTGTGACAAGTAGTTTAAGCTCTGAGGCCCTCAATGTCCTTACTTGGAAGAAGGAAATAGCAATCCAAGGAGCAGATGATGCTCAGTGCTATTATGAAAACTAAGGGAGGTCACACATATAGCACAGTCCCAGGCTTGTACGCCGTCATAATTACCTGTTTACTTTGAAAAGCTTAAACCGTTCAAGGTTTGGGTTTGCATTTGTGTGCCCTGTTCCTGGATTTCTGAAAAGAGTTGATGTCGTTATAGAGTATGTGCTTTAGAGCCCAAGGTGTCTTGGCTGTTGAAGGATCCATACTCCCCGGTAGGGTTCCCAGTGAAGAAACATTCTTGGGTGCCCTAACCTGGAGCCCTGAAATAAACATACCTTCATTCATATGTTGGACAGGACGCAGGAGGACTGAAGAGTCCGTGAGTCATGCCTGTCTGACAGGGGGACCCGACTGCTCTCTACACCCTACAGCTTGGGACACGCAGGCTCAGATGGCTTTCGGTTTGTGCCTCTCCTGCAGAGAGAACTCCTGGGGTGGAATGGAGCCCCATGCGGTTATAGCTACGGACAAAAAAAAATTCCCTGATTTGCAGTCATTTAGGTCTGTCATCGGGGCTTAAATAACCTGGGGAAGATAGAATAAGGGGGTGACATCCACCCCCTCCAAATACATCTTTTATCTGACAGCATGCTCGGGGTACACAACTTTCAGAAAAACACAAATTGTAAAACAGTTTAAAATGCAGAAAAACTCGTAGGATATTTTCTCATTGCTACAAAAATATTTGTCATAGAATTCCTTTAAATAACAAGTGATTCCAGCATATCAAAATACTATTGACTTACCCAAATTTATTATTCATAGCTTACCTTAGCATTTCTGGGTTTGTGTGAAAATTTTCATTTTTATCACTATCCACTTAAATTTCAGATCTTTTAACCTAGACTAAAATACAGTAAGGTTCATCTGTATTACAAATCTACAGAGTTTTATATCCTCCTTTCCAAGCCTGTGGACTGATTTTCAGAAAAGTAATGTGAGATAAAGGTGAGGCTTCTGGCTACCTCCCTGCCCCAGCCCGCGTGTGCTCTCTGCACGACTGATAGATTTGTTGCCAAGGATCCCCAGCCCCTTGCAGACATGTCAGGAGAGATGCCTGTGATCGCCTAATTAGAGTGGAACCAAAAGCAAAGAGCCCATGCCGGTCATGCAGGATTCCTGTGATCAGCTATTACCAAAGTCCCCAGGCTTCTCCACTGATGAAAATGTCAACCTCAGGAAGAAGTGTCTGCCACAGCTTCTTGAGACATAGAGGACAGAGGAGTTGGAGAAATATTTTTTTAAATCTAAGTCAAGATAATTGATTATGAGCATTAGAAGGACCTTGCAAAAGGCCGTGAATTCTCATGACATTTGTTCTCCTTAACCTTTCATGCCAGTCAAAGAATCACCAACTCCTTTTCTATTCCTGCCATGCTCTCCCCGTCTAAAGTGTGAACAGTGTGAACAGAATCCAGATTCCAAAGTACGGCTGTCTTGCCTTTTCCCACCACCAGTGTCATTAGCCTTCCTCCGCTGACACTGTCAAATCCATTTCCTGTCTTTCTTCTCTGAGTCGTTCTCCATCATCTGCACATGCCATCAGGTGACCCATATGCTAGCATACGTCGGACTTGCCTTGTGATGGAGGATGTCTCATGAAACTGCAATGTTTCTTTATCCTTGGTAGGAAAGTGTTCTGGACATGCCACACCAGGTAAGTAGAACAGGCCACAGAGAAATAGGCCTGCTTGGCAAACAATTTGCTGAGAAGAATTTGTCTCCAAGAAGTGTCTCGGCCAGGCACGGTGGCTCACACCTGTAATCCTAGCACTCTAGGAGGCTGAGGCAGGAGGATAGCTCAAGGTCAGGAGTTCGAAACCAGCATGAGCAGGAGCAAGACCCCATCTCTACTAAAAATAGAAAGAAATTAATTGGACAACTAAAAATATATAGAAAAAATTAGCCAGGCATGGTGGAGCATGCCTTTAGTCTCAGCTATGCAGGAGGCTGAGGCAGAAGGATTGCTTCAGCCCAGGAGTTTGAGGTTGCTGTGAGCTAGGCTGATGCCACAGCACTCTAGCCAGGCAACAGAGCAAGACTCTGTCTCAAAAAAAAAAAAATCATGAATCACTGTGTAAAGGAAAAATGTAAAGATTAAAAAAAAAAAAAAAAAAGTCTAACGGGCTCTGGCCTGCTCAGGCTCAGGCCTGCAGGGTGTGCCCTCCCCTCTCTCCCAGCTCTGGCAGTGCAATTCCTGAGCCGGCCAGGGCTAGAGATGGAGCAGAACCATCCCTATCTCCATGGGGCTGGATCAGGGAGGGTACAGGTCAGGGAAGGTCCCTAGGGTCCTGGGTAGGGGTGTGGGCACCTACCCGAGGGGAGATGAAGGAGCTGGAGAGCCCAGCCCCTGACCAGAGCAGGATCCCAAAGCTCAGCGTGGCCTTGCGGCTGCGTCGATCACCCAGGTAGCCAAACACGGGTGCAGACAGCAGCAGGCAGCCGATGAAGACTGGAAGAGACACATAGGGGCAGCCTGGATCCCCCCCACGACACGGGTGAGCAGACGGACCAGCAGGCCCAGGGAAGGGGCTTGACTCGGATACCACAAGCTGGCATCTCGACAGTGGGTCCAGGGCACGAGGAGGAAAAGATAAGGTGGATCTCACAATCCTCCATCCACATGTGCCCCATAGCCCAAATCGTTGTGGACTGGGCCAGGTCCAAACCCCAGCTCTGCCACTTGCTCACATGCGTCCTCTTGGAGTATCTCTCCAGTGTCAGAGATGACAACATACCCCTCCCAGGCCGGCAAAGGTGAGATGAGAACTGAGCGTGGAGAGTCCGGCATGGAGTGGATGCCAGTTTCCTAGCCTACAAGAACATGTGACCAGCATGAGCAACACAGCAAGACCCCATCTCTACAAAAAAATTTAAAAAATTAGCCAAGGCCGGGCGCAGTGGCTCACGCCTGTAATCCTAGCCATCTGGGAGGCCGAGGCAGGAGGATCGATCAAGGTCAAGAGTTCAAAACCAGCCTGAGCAAGAGCGAGACCCCATCTCTACCAGAAATAGAAAGAAATTAATTGGCCAACTAAAAATATATACAAAAAATCAGCCAGGCATGGTGGCGCATGCCTGTAGTCCCAGCTACTTGATTGCTTGAGCCCAGGAGTTTGAGGTTGCTGTGAGCTACGCTGATGCCACGGCACTCTAGCCTGGGCAACAGAGTGAGACTCTGTCTTAAAAAGAAAAAAAAAAAAATTAGCCAGGCATGATGTTGTGCACCTGTAGTCCCAGCTACTCTGGAGGCTGAGGCAGGAGAGTCGCTTGAGCCCAACCAGAATTGGAGGCTGCAGTGAGCTATGATGACACCACTGCACTCCAGCCTGGGGGAAAAAGTGAGACCCTGTCTCAAAAAAAATAAAAAAAGATGTGACCCTTATGAGCCTGGCTATCCAGACTGGTCTGATTTTTCACTCATACCCCTGCTTGGGGGTGGGAGGGGGTGGGAGGCATTAAGGGGGAAAGGGAGGTCAGCCCGGGGCCTGCTGTGACCAGCAGATGAGGACGGTTTAGCGCACACTGACCGTAAAACATTGGCTATACACCAGTGATGATGCCAGGAGGGTGGGAAAGAGTTGGTTTTCCTAAGTAGGTAAAATATTCCCTGGACATTGTTATATTTATACCATTTTTAAAGTAAACCCTTATTAATATTGGCAGCAGGATTAATGCACATGTTTGCTATTCTGTGAGGATGAAGAAACGACCACGTTTTTGCATGACTATATACCACACACTGCTTCCATTACTTAAATAAAATCACCTCCGCCCTCCGAGGATGGGAGGATGGCGAGTCCCCGCCTCCACGCTGGGAGAGCCGGCAGATGGAGAAGGCAGGACCCTCCCCAACCTGGTCCAAGGGCTTTCGGCTTTCCACCTGCGTCTCCATTCACTGAGCACAGATGATTGGCATTTCCTGAGCCCAATGAATGTCCAGATTCTTCCCAGCTCAGGCTCCGGCTCCTCCCACTCCCCCATGACCTGCTCCAGTATTGGGTTGAGCCACGTGCAATGGTGAAAATTAGGCCGGTTTTGACCTACAAAAACGACAATTTAATATGCCTCAACCGAATACTCCATAGAGAATGATCTTTGGTGTCAATGGCATTTAAAATTTTCATAGCTACTGCCAAAATAGGCCTCCCAAAAGGCTGTGTATAACCATTTTATCTTTGTTCATCTGATGGTTGAAAACAAATGGCATCTCGCTGATGTTTCCATCTGCACCGTCTCTGTTCCCCGTGAGACTGAGCAACAGTTCCTGCGTTTACATTCTCCACCCATCTTTCTATCGGGCTATTGTTTGAATATATTTTGGAAATAATATTCCCCCGTTTTTCATATTTAAGAATTAAAAACGTGAGTTCTGGAACTAGGCTAGCTGGATTTAAATCCTGACTCACCACTTTCTACCTATGTGAGACCTTTGTCAAATTCCTTAACCCTCCACATTTTCCTTTCATCAACTACAGAATTGTAATGGTATTTCCCTCACATGGTTATTGAGAGGATTAAGCAAAATAAAGCATATAAAAGTTATCTGGGCTGGGCATGGGTGACTCACGCCTATAATCCTAGCACTCTGGGAGGCCAAGGCGGGAGGATGGTTTGAGCTCAGGAGTTCACGACCAGCCTGAGCAAGAGCCAGACCCCGCCTCTACTAAAAAATAGAAAGAAATTAGCTGGACAACTAAAAATATCTAGAAAAACTTAGCCAGGCATGGTGGCGCATGCCTGTAGTCCCAGCTACTCGGGAGGCTGAGGCAGGAGGATCGCTTAAGCCCAGGAGTTTGAGGTTACTGTGAGCTATGCTGAGGCGATGGCACTCTAGCCCAGGCAACAGAGCAAGACCCTGACCCTGTCTCAAAATATAAAAAAATAAATAAAAAATAAATAAATGGAAAAATAACGATGTATATCTTTAAAGTAAGAAAATGCAGCTCAAAGAAGAAAAGTCTGTAGTAGTTTCTTCGCCGGATACTATACCTATTACCACAAATTCACTGTGCCCCCTCACCATTCCTTCCACTCCCCCATCCCAGCTGCACCTGACCTTGGCTCTGCCCTCTCCTCACCCACCCCTCGGATTACACTAGGCCAACCAGCCTGGGCCCTCCCTCAAGTGTCAAACGTCCCGCATCCTGACTTTCCACCTTTCCCTGGCCTTTCTAAACCTCCTGGCCACACCCTCCAAACAAGTGACTCCACTCCTACTTGACAGAGCAGCCCGGGTTCCTCAGGCCAAAGCCCCAGCCTCACCTTCTCCCTTTCCCCTTAACCCCACTCCCTTCCTGGAGTCTCAACCAGAACCCAGGACGGGGTCTCCTTGAGCTCACTGTCCTTTGGGAACCTGGCCCCTACCACTCTCTCGCTGGCATGATCATGTTCCCATTTCTTCTGGATCCTTCCCTCCCATTGCTCAGGCCTTCCCTGCCCTGGAACCTCCATCTCCACCCTCCTGCCACCTCCATGGCAGCAACATCACACTCGCTGGCTACTGGTCCAGGAAGGCCAGACCCCACAGCCCTGGAAAGGGGGCTGCACTCGCTGCCCACAGCATCCTTTGCCACTCTTCTCCTTTACTCCATCTCAGGCACAAAACTCACACCTGAACATTACCAAAACATCACATACAGACACCAAAAGAAGTCATTATCCAGACCTTGGATCAGATGAGAAGAGTAGCCCAGGTTTAATGGCTATGCACATAAAGGTCTGGCCTTGGCTTTGTCTGCACCACAGAAACCACTCCAGGGGTCCTGACCTTGCACCTGCCAGTCTCTATACCCCTCACTCTGTTCCTAGCTCTTCCCTTTGCTACATTGTTTGTTTACACCATACAGCGTCTGTCTCCCCGTCAAATGTTTTTGTTTTAGAGATGGGGTCTCACTGTTGCCCAGGCTGGCCTGGGACTCTTGGGCTCAAGTGATCCTCCTGCCTCTGTCTCCAGAGTAACCAGGACTACAAGTGCATGCCACTGCTGCCAGACACTCCACAGATGCCCCAGCCTGGACGTCAGTGGCTGCTAATCCCATGGGCTCTGCCTCCTGCCCATGACCCTTCCTCACACTGTCCACTCCCTCCAGTCCATGGATAGGTATTTGTCCAGTCACTGGCTCATTCTTTCATTCAGCCAAGCCCTTGAGACCACCCGGCCTTAAATCCAGGGTCTGCTACCAACTCTGCACTACTTCAGTTTCCTCATGTCCACAACGGAGACAGCAACGGCTACCCCAAGGGATGGGGTGAACAAATTTTAAGCACCCGTGAGCTTGAACACGGGTGCACTTGTTTGTGGACATGCATCCTGCCTGGGTCTCCAGGGTCCTCTTCCACCCAAGCATCCCCACCACGGAGCACAGGGGCTGTCACGCAGCAGCCAAGGAACCAGTGCCATTACCCCCAGCCCACTGGCTCCTGACACCCCTCGGCCACACTCACCCAGGTAGTCAGGGACGTGGCCCAGGTGGGGCTTCACCACCGCAGGGTGCAAGGGCAGGTCATGCCGCAGCAGCTGGAGGTCCCTGGGGTTGTCTTCAAAGTACGTCTGACAAGGGGAGAGTGAACACCATAGTCAGCACTTTTCTTTTCTAACTTCACAGGTTGAGTTTTTGGAAAGATACCATAGTCATAAATTTTAAAATTTAAAAAGCATGAGCAATCACACAGTGAAGTTTCTGTACCGCCTGTGTCTCCATCATGCCACCTGCCCAGAGACGGCTAGCTACTGATGCTAGTTTCCCGCACTTCCCTCTTAGTCCCGTGCACTCCTATAAGGACACCATTACACGTCTAGGCACTTCCTTCTCTGTACTGCAGACAGCGGCACCTGCAGCCCTCAGCCCTTTCCACCTGGCATCGTCTTACAGAGTGTTCTGTATTGACACATAAACAGCCTCCTCGTTCTTTCCCATGTCTGTGTAACCTTAGGCTCTGGATGCACCTTAATTCACCTAGCAAGCCCCTTCTGGTTTTCACCTTTTGGTTCCATAATACTGCTGTGATGAATGCAAACACATGTGTGATCATGCACATTCACAAGTATGCTGGGGTTAAGTTTCAGAAGTAAAATTTCTAAACCAACGGACACTTATACTACCCATCTGAAGAAACTGTGCCAGTTTACCTCCCAGCTGAGTTGGTCAATGGTTCTGGGCCATTTCCTCCCTCTTTCTACCAAAGGCTGGCATGCTGCCTGCTTCTCTGTTTCTCACCACTAAGCTCTGCTGGTCTCCAAGGGCAGCTGCCTAAGCTGTGCCCCACCCTCACCTTACCTTGAGCTTCTCTGAGTGCAGGAGCTCCTCCTTGATCTCCTTCAATCTCGCTTCCCGAATGGCCTGTTTAGTCACTGAGCGCATGGCATCCTAGGGGTGGATGCTGAAGGTCAAGACAGGGAGAATGCCCCAAATCCTCCCTGATGCCAGGATGCTCAGCAATGGGGTGCTAGAGTCACAGCCCTCTATCCCCACTACTCCCCTCCCCACCATGGCCAGCTTACCCTGCAGCGATAGCGGAAGCCCTCAATCTCCTCCATCCGGAACTGGTAGGGGAGTAGGACGGGGGCCCCATTCTCTGTGGAGAAGGCAGGAGTGGGGGTCCCACAAGTTGAGGGCTTAGGACAAGGTCTTCACATTAGGCCTCCTGTACCTCTTCCCAGGATGAGGGAGCAGGGGACCCACTGCCTCCCTGAGATGCCAAACAGCTTATCTGTAGCAGGGTCTCATGGACAGTGGCAACCCATTGGTCCCCATGAGTGGATGAGGGTGCCCCATGTGGCCCTGTGTATTGACGGGGCCAATACATCCCTGAGCCCCAGTACCTGCCACCCACTCTCTCCTCCTCTCCCAAGGCTGCTCTGGTCCCAAGAACACCCCATGATGACAGCCACGGAGAGCAGCTGGGGAGCAGGCAGCACCCTGAGACCAGGTGCTGTCATGAGGTGTGTCAGAGCATCGTGTTGGGTCACCCAATGCTCATGAAGCAGAAAGTACTTCAGTTTGCTCATTTGTCAAGGCAGACAGTGCCTGCCACACACGGCATGATACGGATGGACACTAGAAGCTGTTTGTCACACTACATGGTTACCTCTGCCGTTACTATTGTGTGGTTATTAAGGCATCGTAGAAGAAGCCTGGCCCTGTCCCAAGCCCACAGGAGTTGGGTTCTCACCTCCACTGAGGAGCTCCTCAATCTTGTCCAAGTGGGACTGCTCCGTGGGCAACACGAAGGTCAAGACTATGCCTGGGTTGTTAGCGCGCGCTGTCCTGCAAGTGGAGACATGTCAGGCTGCACCTCCGGCCTGTAGGTTCTGTCCATTATACCCCAAGTTCTCCAGAGTGCCCACAGCCCAGGTGCCTGGCCCATCACTGCTAACCCTCCTACCTGCCAGCTCGATGGATGTAGGCCTCAGGGGTAGGGGGAAGATCAAAGTTGAGTACGGCAGACACATGGTGGAAGTCTATGCCCCGTGCCACACCTGCCTCCGGATCAGAGGCCCTACAGAGATGACCAAATGTTAGCCAGACCCTTCCTCCCCTCAGACAGGCATTCTCAAGCCTAATCAGTAAAACTTCCTCTGAACAAAGACTAAAGACCACAAGACCCCAATATATGGAAGACTCTTCAACATTAGACCTGTTCCAGGAGTTGGGGTATCGTAGGGCAGCCTGGAGCTTTGACATGTGGCCAAAGCCCTGCCTCAGTTCTAGGGCAACAGCAGAACTCATTGCCCTATGGGGTGATCTGAGAACAACCCTGAGCCAGTCAACCCTTCAGGTGATCAGAGACTGGGGGGCTTTCTCTTTCCCCTCAGAAATATGCTTCCTGCAAGTCACAGCCACACACCCAATGCAGGCTGGGCCATCTCCCTTACAGAACAGTAAGTACCAACAACCCAGATGTAATCTTGCTCTTTGTGCTGCAGATGAAGTGTGCAACCGTCACTCCCCTTCTTTACATCCAGGCAGCTGAGCGAGGGCCTGTGGGGCTCTCTGGGCTATGCTACCAGCCAGGCCTGGAATGTCTCGCTCTTGCTCTATGTACTCTACTTTCAGTCTTCCAAAAAGCCAAAAAACAGGCCATTTTGAGGAGTGATGAGAAAAGAAAACAAAAGAAATGTGGACTCACTTGTCCCCTTTGGGCCCTCGGCCCCGACGCTTGCCCTTGACGGGGGGCCCCAGGACTTCAGCATCAGTTGCTATGACAGAGTCATAGAAGCCTTGGTTGAACTGTGAAATGATGTGGCACCTGCAATCCAAGAGTGGGAGGGTCAGCCTTACAGGACTGGAAGCCCCTCTCTCATCCCTAGCATCATAGTAACCATCACACTTTCTTACTTTTTCCTCCTTTTAATTTCTTTCCCTACTTAACCTTTGTGCCTCAACTTCCTCAGCTGAAAATCAAATAACAGAAGGGATTTCAGAGTTATAAGGAATTAGTATCGGTCAAGTCCAGAGCCCGGCCCCTACCAAGTGCTTAAGAAACAGGAATATCTACTGCGTCCCTTTTCAATTCCTATCTTCCACTTATCTAAACCAAGATGTCAGCTATGGCAAACCTAGAGCGCAGTGGGAGTTCGCCATTGAGCACACAGGTGGGGATGCTGAACTGTTCCAAGAACAGCCGTAGACGGTAACTCCGCTCCAGAGTGTTGACAAACAGCAGCGACTTGCCCCGAATCAATGACAGTTTGAGCAGCGCATACAGCAGCAGGAATTTGTCTTCCTCAGTTTCACAGACCACCTGAAACTGCTGTAACTGGTCTGGCCCAGGAAGCTGGGACTCCTGTAACTTGAGGGTAACCTAGAAAGAGGATAGGCTTGTGGTCAGGAAAACAAGAGAACACAGAGATGCTGCAACCACTTCCTTGCCAACCAAAGCACCAACATTTTAATGCAGGGCAGAGTTGCATTTAAGGATTCTTGACACCCTAAGTCCCCTCCAGCGCTGTAACCTAAAAACTCTATACATAAAGCATTTGGGGCACAGAACAAAGAAAACCACATCAGTAAACTACTACATTGAGTAGAGAAAGTCTATGGCAACAGGCCTTCTGAAGGGTACAATTACAGTGAGAACCTTGGCCTTAGAATTTTGGCTCTGCCACTCAAAGCAGCCCCTGGTCAGGGGGTGGGGAGGGTTCTTGCTCAGGCTTTTAGGCAAAGCATGGTTTGAACTGGGAGATAACCCCTGGGTCCACCTGGAAATATGCAGTGATTTTACATCACTGGCTTTTAGTGCCTCAGTTCCAGGGATAAGACACCCAGTGACAACTGTCCCACCCAAAACACCAAAGGCTCCTCCGAGAAGGAGTATCAAGTCCTTAGAGTATCCCCATACCCACAGCTCTAGTCATTCCCATGGTGCTCCTTACTGGGTTATGTAGTACCAGCTCCTTGAGTGCTTGCACATCCTCGTTAAAAGTAGCTGACATGAGAAAAGCCTGGTAAATCCGGGGCAAGTGACTGAAACAAAACAAAGCCTGATCAGACTCCAGGTCCAACGGCCTCTAATTGTGGTAGCTAAACTTCCAGCCACCCTGCCCTAGGCCCAATTCTTTACTCACAAACATTTCCACTAGGAACAATGCACACTTATTATTATTTTTTTTTTTTGAGGCAGAGTCTCACTCTGTTGCCCAGGCTAGAGTGCCGTGGCGTCAGCCTAGCTCACAGCAACCTCAAACTCCTGGGCTCAAGCAATCCTTCTGCCTCAGCCTCCCAGGTAGCTAGGACTACAGGCATGTGCCACCATGCCCAGCTAATATCTTTAGTTGGCCAATTAATTTCTTTCTATTTTTAATAGAGACGGGGGTCTCGCTCTTGCTCAGGCTGGTTTCGAACTCTTGACCTTGAGCAATCCTCCTGCCTTAGCCTCCCAGAGTGCTAGGATTACAGGCGTGAGTCACCGCACCCGGCCTCTTTTTTTTTTTTTTTTTTTTTTACCAGAGAAGACTTTTGAGTTCTTCCTCAAAGCCAAAGGAAAACAGAAGATCTGCCTCATCTACCACCAGTAGCTCCAGAGAGTCACGCAGTTTCAAGTTATCTTGTTGCAAGTGGCTTAATATGCGGGACGGCGTCCCCACCACCACATCTGGCTTCTCCATCAGCAGCGCTCTGCAGGTGGGCAAGACATCAGTATCAGGAAGAATATAGCAGCTGGGACCTCAACCGCTCTCTCTTGTTGCACACAAACCCAACCCTACCTCTCTGTGTAGCTTCATTTACCTACACCCTGTTGCTTTCACCCACCTCTGAGAGGCTGAGTCTTCAGCAGCTGAGACATTGGCCACTCGGACATCTCGAGCACAGTAGGTAGCCAGCTGCTGAATCATGGACTGGGCCTGCCGTGCCAGCTCCTTGGTAGGAACAAGGACAAGGCCTCTCACAGCCTGTTCTACCACAGGACCTATCTGTGAAAACACAAATTAAAGACTTTAGCTAGCAGGGTACATCACTGTGTCCATCAGATGCTTTTCCCTACCTATTCCAGGCAATCTGACCCACCCACTGCAATACACCTCAGCTGTGTTCTGATCAATCCCTCACTCTGCTTACTTTAGAATGTAGGGTAGAGAGTTCTTTCTCCAGGCACACACTCTCAAAAAGAATATCTTACTCTATGTATACGAAGTTACTTAAAATGTACGAGTCACGGAGCTGAACTCTCACACTAATTCTACAAGCAGAAACAGATGTGCCTCCTTTTTACAGTAAAAAGAAAGGAAAAGAAAGTGATTCGTTGACTATCACACAAAGGCTGATGGTAGCAGGGCCTGGACTAGGATCCAGGTAACCTGAACTCCAGCCCAGAGCGTTAGTCACAACAGCACCATGTTCTCTCAGACCAGCCTACACAGGTATAATGCCAAGAGAAAACCTGTGCCAGGGGGCACCTCCCTTCCCAGCCTTTTAGAGCCCGTCTCCTTCCTCCTCTCGACCTTCCCACTACCGACCGCCTTTCTGTGTAGCAGCAGCTGCAGCATCGGAATAGCATAAGCGGCCGTCTTCCCGGAGCCCGTGCGGGCCCGAGCCAGGAGGTCCTTCCCCTCCAGGGCCAGCGGAATGGCCTTTTCCTGGATCAGCGTAGGTCGCGACCAGCCCAGGTCGGTGACAGCCTAGGAGAGACAAGGAGCGCGGTTCATAAGGCGCAGAAGGTGGCAGCGCGTCCCGTGGAGCCGGCAAGCCGGCTGTCCAACCCGCCTCTGTACCTGCAGGAGCCGGGGGTCAAGGCCCATGTGTTCAAATCCCAACGCTTCGGGGTCCGCCATGCTGCTGCTCCGTAGTGACAGCGCGCACGCCCGGCAGGAAGAACGCGTACGGCGCGGAGGCGGGTCAAAGTAACAGCCAATCAGCTTCGGAGAAGCACTCCCTTCCCGGAAATGCTGGCGCCTAGCTCCCTAGTGTTCCGGCGGGGTTCTGCGGCTGTGCTACGCCCAGGACCGGGTTTAGGTGGACTTTGCGAGGCTCGGGGTCGAGTCGCAACCTTAGGCAGCAGAGCCCCCTGCAGGTTCCTCTGGCGTTCCGCGACGCAGCTGACGCGCCTGGTTCTCAGGACCCGCGGGAGGACCCTCGGTCAGCGCCGAAAGGGTTGGCAGGACCGTCTCCCCTGATTAAAGTTAGGGGTCCGGCGGGCCGGGCGGGGCTGGCCGCGAGAGAGCAAGTGATGCGGGGCGCACCAGCCTATTGTGGAGCCTCGGAGAGAGGCTGGGCCAAGGGGTTCCGGTTGGAAGAATGAGCAGCACAAAGGTTGCCGTCAACTGCCTGAAATAGAATGGTTGGTATGGGGTTCCCAAACCTGGCTGACCAGTTAACAGTTGGTTATAGTTCTCTGGGTCCCAAGTCTGACAGGGGTGTCACAGGGCTAAAATCGAGGTGTAGTTCCAGCGTCAGACTTCTGACCTGCAGAACTATTAAGATAATAAACTTGTGTTGTTTTAAGCCACTACGTTGTTGTAACTTTTAAAGCAGCAATGGGAAACTGATACAGGCGGGAATCCTTATCACAGGTCTTTAAAAGTGGAAGAGGGAAGCTGAAGAGAAAGAACGTCGGAGTTGGTGCCAAGTGGTGACTCAACCACGGCTACTGGTGTTGACGATGGAGGAAAGGGGACAGACCCTTGTGACGTTAGGTCCACCCAAATGACCCAAAATAATCGGTCTCCGCCCCTGCTTTTTTTTTTTTTTTTTTTTTTTTTATACGGGGTCTCACTGTTGCCGAGACCGTCAGGCTGAATGTAGTGGCATGATCATAGCTCACTACAGCCTCGAACTAGGCTAGAGGGTTCCCCCTGCCTCACCCGCCTGAGTAGCTAGGACTACAGCCACATCCAGTTGACTTTTTACATTTTTTTTGTAGAGACAGGGTCCAGCTGTGTTGACCAGGCTGGTCTCAAATTCCTGGCCTCAAGTGGTCCTCCTGCCACTGCCTCCCAAAGTCCTGGGATCATAGGTGTGAGCTACCATGCCTGGCCAGTGTCCATATTTTAAAGTCATTTGTTTAGCAACCTTAATTCTCCTTTGCCATGCTAGGTAACATATTCACAGGTTTCAGGGATAAGGGTAAGGACATAGTTGGGGAGTCGTTATTCTGCCTACCGTACCACCCAAACCCAAACCTACTGAGACTGGACCTGAGTTGCCTAGATATCTGTTGACAAGCTAATGGGGTGACTCTGTGCATCCTGTCTGAGGTGTGAAGCCCACCATCTGAATACCAGAGGCTATCTTCTGGCTGTTGAAAACAGAAAGTCAGGCTGGGACCAAATGATGAAGATGGTCACTGCTAGTCACACTGAAAACTGGGAAATTGGGCTGGGATAATAGAGGATGTTAAGAAGGCATGCCCCCTTCCCTGCACCCCCCCCTTTTTTTTTTCTTTTTTTGTGGTAAAGAAGGAGAAGGCTGTTTGGTAAGGATATTGTAGAGTCTAAGAAAGCAGGAACTTCAAAATGGAATCAAGGGTAGTATGAGTGCAGAGGAGGAGAATCACCAGAATTCTGTAAGTGTAGCCTAACTGCTGTTTCTAAAACAAACAAAAAAAAAACTTTTTTAGGTTATAATGTATCTGTGAATGACACACTAGTATAGAAATCCTAATTCTCCCCAGAGCCACCAGCTGTTAGCCCATCCTCCAGCCATCGCAATCCCACCTGCCTCATCAGTGTAGAAGTATAATGCACACCCACCTTTGCCCTCACTCCATTCTTTTTCCTATCAGAAATAAGAAAAACCTACCAACATAGTTGAGATATGCTCAATTGTTTGTACTGCCAGACAACCTGTAGAAGCCTGGCCTGGCCCTTATCTGTGCCTTCCTGTCCTCTGACAGCAGATGCTCCACTGTCTGCTTTGCAGGCTAGATTTCTATTATATTAACAGTAACAGCCATAGAGCAGAAATGTGTCCCTTCCTGACATGTCATGTACTCCCCAAGGGCCTCAGGCCAGAGGTTCACACAGCTAACTAGTTCAAAGGATATCTGATTTTCCCTATGTTAATTCTAACATGAAGAAAATTGTAAATTATCTTAAATATTTGAAGAATTTTGGCATTTCACCTTAGTGGACTATTACAAGGCTACCCAAATTAGAAATACAAGGAATTATGTAGAATTTTTAAAATATAAAACTATTAAAGGGAAAAGCCTATAGAACTAAATTGTATATATTTTTAAGGATAAAAATAAGTACATATATGTGGAATAGTATAGGACATAAAGAAAAATAACAATAATTTAGTTCTGTAGGTCAGGTAAATTTAATAAACATTTCAAATAAATATAAAACTATGAAATGTCAAGAATGGGCAACTAATGGTATTAAGTTTTAGGTAGGAGAAGGGTTTGAGGGAAGTGTACTAAAATTTGTACAAATTTGTGCTTCAGAAGGCTAAGAAAATTAAGGTACTTAATTTCTTCTGATGATTCCTTGCTGATGCATTGTCTACTTGGTTGACCTTTGTGAATGGTCCAGCAACCACCCATCC